>CP045909.1:1070514-1102202 GCA_013387185.1 Caligus rogercresseyi
GAAGACCATGTAAAAACTGTGATTACCCAAAATTATCCCAGGATGATGAATTTAAGTGGACTGTATATGAAATGTCTTTCGAAAGAAAGGATATTAAAAATACCAGCTTTAAAGTAATCTTCTTTGATTTCCCAAAAGTGAAATAAATCGAACAGAAGTGTAGGGTGACTCAACCCCCCGCCATTTCATAATGTATAAACTAGGTTCCGAATATTTTTGTGTGACGTCACGTCTGGCAAAAAACATAAGCAATACTTGTTACTATATATAACACCTCTACTATATTATCATTAGTGCATCGTACTCTTACAAAAAATGGCTTCAAGAATAAAAAAGACAGTGTGGCAGTTGCTGTTTGTCCTTCATTGGTCCCAATGTCCACATGTATTGACCACTCGTTTCCAACCAACATCAAACAGAGAAAAAGCTTGGACCATCGCATGCAAAAGAAGAGATTCGACATTTCATATTTATAGTAAATGGAAGGATTGATAGGAACGACAACCTTGTAAAAAGAGTTTCCTAAATCAATGTTTAAGGTGCCGTCAGTTCCATTGGAAGCTCTATAAATTTGCTCAAATTCGTGTATTTCTCCAAATAAAATTTGAAAAAAAAAACGCCTTCAAGAGCAAAAAGCTAGACATAGAAAAAGTTTAAGAGAGAATGAAAACAGTGGATTAATTAAATGCTCCAAGAACTTTTTACTTTTTCTAAATATGTTTTCGAATATGATTTAAATAATTATGATTATAAACAGTATTTTGTTTTGTAATAATTATAAATTATATTTTTTTTTCTTAATATGTATTTCTAATAATATTTTTAAATATATGCTTATTAACCAGATTTTGTTTTGTATTAATTCATAAATTATATACTTTTTTTCTAAATATGTTTAGGATTATAAATAGGTATTTGGTTATAATTTATTTCGTTGTTTTTATATGCTTAAACATAATGATTGAAGAGTTTGCTTTTTCATGAAATAGTTTGGATAAGTTCAGCAACTTTAAATCATCAAAAATTTATGATTACTCACAAAATTAATATTTTCCATTTTCTAATAGAATTGTGATAATTAATTCTTCTATGATCTAATTAAAGGCTAAATTCGATTATATTTAACATATTTACTTATCAATTACCCTCTTTTGCCATATGTGACGTCATGCTCAGTAGTAGGTTGCGTGGCGTGTATTTTTTTTACTTTCATTGGTGTAAATGGCTCTACCTTACTGTTAACTACCTTGGTTCAACCCTGGCCTCAACATATTATCCAAAGATATGTTACCAGGTATAATGCTGTGGCCGTAGCCACACCACCCACCGGAGGGCCTTAGCCTATATAACATCTCTACTCAAATTATCATTAGTGCATCGTATTCTTACAAAAAATGGCTTCAATTAATAAAAAAGAAAAAAAAGACAGTGTGCAGTTGCTGTTTGTCCTCATTGGATCCCAATGCTCACAATGTATTGTACCACTCGTTTCCACCCAACATCAAACCGAGAAAAGCTTGGACCATCGCATGCAAAAGAGGAGATTCGACATTTCAGCCTGCATCATCCTTATGTGTAATAATATTTCTATAATTAATTATTATAAACCGTATTTGTTTTGTAATAATTTCTATATTTTTTTTGTGCTTACTATTATTTCAATAATATTTATATAATTAATGTTATACCAATTTGTTTTGTATTATTCATACTAATTTATCTACTTTTTCTAAATATGTCTTTGTAATAATATATGATATTAAATAGTATTTTGTTATAATTTATTTCGCTGTTACTTATTTCGTTGTTATTTTCGGTGTTACTATGATTTAGTCATAGAAAAAAGTGTAGAGAGAGGCGAAAAATTAAACAGTGGATTAATTAAATTATTTACTGTTTTTTTCTAATATGTCTTTGTAATAATATTTATGTAACATATTATTATAAGCATTATTTTGTTTTGTTATAAATTTGAATTATATACTTTTTTCTAAATAATGTCTTGTACAATATTTAGTAATATATTATTATAAACAGTATTTGTTCTTGTAATAGTTTATAAAATATATACTTTTTTTATAATATTCTAGTAATAATATTTATGTATATATGATTATAAACATTATTTTTTTTATAATTAATTCGTTGTTTTTTATGTGTTTTACCATATAAAGATGAAGTTTGCTTTTTCATGAAAATATTTTGATATTTGAGCAACTTTAAATCATCAAAAATTATGATTACTCCACAAAATGTAATATTTCCATTTTCTAATAGAATTGTGATAATTCATTCTTCTAATGATCTAATTACAAGCTAAATTCGAATTATATTAACATATTTTACTTATACAATATACCTCTTTTTGCATATGTGACGTCATGCTCATGATATGTTTGCGTGGCGGTGTATTTTTTTTACTTTCATTGTTAAAATGGCTCTACATTACTTTTAACCAAGCGTTAAAGTAAAGTAGCGCGACAAGAAATGTAAACACAAAGATGATGGACAAAACGTAGGTTATTTTTTTAACAATAGTGCCGCTTATCCATTTAACATTTCATTCAAATGTTAAATTGATAAGCGGCACCTATTGTTAAAAAAATAAACTACGGTTTGTCCATATTTTTTTGTTTACTTTTGTTATTATTTTGAAACAGCTGCTTCATCAAACCCCTCTAGCGGCATATTAAAATACGGTTGATCCATCTCCTTTTTGAAAAAAAAGAAGGTTTTGTCCTGGTAGCGTCACTTTACTTTAACGCTTTACTTTTTAATACCTTGGGGTGATAAGTAGTGTAATTAGATCAGAGAGAGAGGTTAAAAGAAAAAAGAGTCTCAAATGAGAACAGATTGAACATGAAGGGAAACCTTCATTTTATACACAAAATAAGATGAATGTGCTGAATCCTTAGGATTGGTAAAAAGGCACGCCTGAAAGTTGCCTCCAAAAACACACCAGATCCTATAACATAATAATTAGGGCTCGTGCCGGTTCGATTTTTTCTTACGCGGTCGGTAATCAACCAATTCCGCGGTTTTGCGATCTACCGCTATATAATACCCCCCCCCCCCCCGCCCCCGCCCAACACAAACACGGCGCAAGACAAGGGTAAATAATATGCATTATTTATTTATCTTCAATACAAACAGTGCAAATTACTCATGGAACATTTAAGTGAATATTTTTTCCTTCAACATTTCCTAAATTTCAACATTCAACAACTAGAAGAACTTCAACCTCTATTGCACTGAAAATGTTAACAAACACACAACGGACAAAAGCCAAATTATAAATAATATGCGAGGTAGCTTACTTTTTTAAATGTGCAAAGTCTGTTAATGAAACATAATAAGATACTTCCCCTGTGCCAATTACTTACGAACATTTAAAGTGAATATTTTTTCCTTCAACATTCTTACATTTCAACATTCAACAAATAGAAGATCTTACACATCTATATTGCACTGAAAATGGTACCAAACACACAAACCAAACAAAGCCCGTTCAAATTATAAATAAAGATGTGAGGTACTTACTCTTTATAAATGTGCTAAGTCTGTTAATGACACATAATAAGATACTTCCTGGTTTAGCTTACTTCGGCCTTCATATTAGTAGTCTAAAAAAAAAAGCATGTTCACTTTGCTAATTCTTTTTAAATGTGCAAACCTGTTAATTAATTGCGCTCCCAAACATCCTAAGGTCGGGTTTGCTCCATCTTTTGATCAAAGGTTGTTTGAAGTTTCGTTTGTAACCGCGCCCCGCCACCAAACATATAACATCCCACATATACAGGCCAATGTTTCATTTTTTTTTGCCGGTCATGACGGTGACGTGCTCAGACCCGCGGTAGGCGTCACGTACCGCGGTATAGCGGTAATGCGGTACCGTCCCAGCCCCAATAAAATGAATAAAAAAACCTCATGCGAAGGGAGGGAAAAACAATAATTAATGTCTTCTTGTTGCTGTGCACAAGAGATAGAAAAAAACTCCCGCTTAATTTGAGAGGGAGAAAAACAAACATGCTTCTATCTTCTTAATGATTTTCTGCATGTTCGGAATGTTAGGGCGCCAAATTCCAACAAGATCCTTGATGCATCCCGGATCTTTACAGTTCTCGGATTCCCATATATAGACATGATAGAATTATACAATTAATGGACGATTATGATAGATCCAACAAGATCAATTATTTAGTTTAATGCAGCAAGAAATTCACATTCTTTTTTGTAAATATATTTATAATACATTAACCCATTACTTCCCGGGGTAGAAATCATTGAATTTTTTCATGAAATTTTAAACAATGCTTCCTTTTAGCTCTTACATTAGACTTATGTTGTTGTTTTTCGTCCAATAATACACTAGCGCCCTGGCGGGCACGTACTATATGTCCGCTTGGGAGGATCTCCTACAAGAATAGTATAACTGATAAATGAATATGATGAGAACTAATAAGTTTGACTGTTAAGTTATATTCTTATTATTTTCTTAAGGAAAATGAATTACATATATTTTAGTATTTTCTATATACAATGGGTACATACTTATGTATAATATAACTACTTTAGATGATAATCATTAAACAATTTGCACATAAACCTATATCACATTTTTACATCTATATATACATCTTGAAGAACATGAAGCAATACAAATTCTTTTATTGTTTTGATAATTAAATGGCCCACATTGTCGAACCTTATCAATGAAAGGTGCCTTATTTTTTAATTTGGCAATGGAGTGTTTGCCCAAACATATTTCTCCATATTTTAAAAACCAAAGTTTCAGTGTATGGTCTGGTAAAATCAAGTAATGAAATATTGTCCTATATTTAAATTCAAATTTTACCACTTTTTCTATTAAGACGCCATGCTTGGACCATTTGTACATTCAAAAACCAATAGTATAGACACCAAGACCATTTTTTCTTTCTTATACTAATAGCATAGTTGGGCGACCATATTGTCAAAAAGGTCAACCCCACCCATATTTTCATTATAAATTTTACAAAGATAAGGCTGTTTTACTTCCACTTTTTCTTGACATCTCTCGAATATCGATTACATTTTCCGAAGGATCTTTCCCCGTAAAATTACTCACAAATAAACTGGGCCTCCGTCTTTCCAGACGACGACCACTTTATCGTCATCGATGTACGAACATTTCATATCTCCCCTCTTCATAGCTGTGGATTCTTTCTTTGAAGGGATTGGAATTGAATGCAGTCTATTTGATCTCATAGTTCCGAGTACACCAACTTTCATCTGGTCTCTCAAGTTGTCCATGAGGTCGAAGCTAGTGAAGGTTATCCATGACCACCTTACTACCTTGGGATATTTGGACTTTTTCAATGAGCCCATACACAACATCTGGTCCTTGTCCAAGCCCATATATATTTAATGTGTTTTTTGGCTCCTCCATAAGGAATGCAATGAATAAGCTCACCGGAAGATGTCGCTAGTGACCAAATCTTGAAACCGAATCGTTTTGGCTTTGCTTTCGCATATTGTTTCATGCTATGGGGGCCAAAGTACTTGACCATTGATTCATCCACGCAAACCAATTCAGTCTTCTCTACATATTTTTTGGCAGTTTCGTTAATGGTCTTGAAGAGCATTGAAACTTTCCTAAAAGGGTCCTTGGTGTTCGGTTGGTGTTTATCAGCAAATGGGTATAACGTTGGAGTTCTTCAAACCTATTCCTTGACTTCGCTTTCATTATTATTGATTATGGGAATCCTCATTTCTTTGCCAATACATATTTCTTTGTGCTGATTTGACATATCCACTGATGTACATAATTGCATGACTCGCTCGAATGGTGTCTGAGTTAATTTTATCACAAAATGCTTGATTGTTTCAGTGAATAGAGTATCGCTTAGTCTCTTTTGCAATTTCTTCTATGCATAAATCGGGTATAAATAATTTAAAAAATCATATGGAGTGTTGTGTTATGTGTATCAAATGGAATTGTGGATTGGTCCATGGTGGGCTTTTGTAGAGAGGAATTTTACTTAGAAATCGAAACTTTGATAAAGATCGTTTTCTTTTGCATTTTTGTTCGTTTTAACTTTCCAATTTCCGTTGAAGGAAGGCTTTTTTGTTCTGTTTGCCTACAATTAATTTTAAAGAATACTGATATATTTAAAAAGTTATATACCTATAGCAACTATTTACTTACAAAGATTGAGATTTATTATCATGTTGTTATTGGTATTCGTCGTCCATATTTTCATGTCTACAAAACTCTGCTTGGAGTTCAATAATACTCTTCCAAGACAGTTTGGATCTTTTTCAACTCCTTCTTCGTTATCACTATCCTCGTCCGTCAACTCATGAGGATCTTCCGACGGAATCATATAAACAGATGTGTCGGAAGGGTTGTCCTCCAAAATCGAAATTATTTTGTGGAGCTTCAAGCTCCGATTTCTATAATATCCATATTTAAAATTATATCAATTACTTGAGAAGTGTATTGGAAGCGTTTGAAAAGATTCAAGTTATAAGTACATGTTGATAGGGGTTCTTTCCCAAGCGTACATATATGTACGTTCAATAACATAACTTAATTTTTTGGGAAATAAAGTATGGTAAGGCCTCATTTAAAGTAATTAATTTTCAACTTACATATCAGAGCTACATATTAAAACTTTGAAATTTATGATAAATATATTTTTATACCTTTTATAGCTCGAAGTTTGCGACCCCGTTCCAATACGATCCATCCTAAATGAAACACCTCACTTTACTGTCCTAACTAAGCATAAATTAATTATGAAAATAAAAAAATGTACTAATATTTGTTGTGAGGGAATCATCAAGTTCACCTAAGAATAACAAAGAATAATAATATTGAACTACTTTTTCAAGTGTAAACGTTAATTTAAAATGCGCATTTTTTACGTACATAAATGTACGCCTGGGAAGGAATGGGTTAATACATCTATAATATGTACATAATGAATTTTTTAATAAACATTATACTTTGATTACATTTATTACATTGAGTACATGAATTTTAATCACATGATGGAATAATATTTAATCCGCATTATCCAGGACAATAAGGTGATATGAAGTTCAAGGGTCTGAAATTGGGAGCGGTTCATCAAAGTTCAAGAAAAGGAATTTATATTTTTTTGCTATTTTTTTTTTTGGTTAAGACTTTTTATTATTCATCATGCATAAACAACGTAGATTTATTTGATTAATTTGAATTAAAGATTTTTTTAAGCTTATAAATATCAGAAAAATATAAAGGGATAAAAAAAAGTATGTTTAAAAATGTTAAATAATTATGGTCATTTTAAAACGAACTTAATTAGATGGTCGACGCTTAGAGCGGAGTTTTCTTGCCATTACTTCGCCATGAACAGTATTTTACCCCCTCAAAAAGCAGTATACCATTAAAACACGAAATTATTTTTGATCAATTGTCCTGAAAATAATAACAGTAGCGTAACTCATAGCACAATAAATCAAAAACTAAAGATAGAATATCATGAAATTTTAACACCTGTCTTTTGAAGGTTAGTTTTAACCAGGCTTGTGAACGGAACGCAAAATTGAACGGCGTTCAGCTGAACGCACGTTCAATTAACGGAACGCTGAACGGAACGCAACTTTTTTTTTAACGTTGAACGCAAAAAAAGAGTTTTGCGTTCAGCGTTCAATTTTTCCAAACATTTATTGTACTTTTTAGGAAAAACGTCATCACTTTTTTTGGAAATTCTTTTCTTAAAAAAACGTCATCACTACGCTGTACTTTTTTTGGAAATTCTTTTCTAAAAAAAAAGTCATCACTACGCAGTACTTTTTTTGGAAATTCTTTCTATAAAAAAACCGTCATCACTACGCAGTACTTTTTTGGGAAATTATTTTCTAAAAAAACGTCATCACTACGCATTACTTTTTTGGAAATTCTTTTCTAAAAAAACCGTCATCACTACGCAGTACTTTTTGGGAAATTATTTTCTAAAAAAAAAAAGTCATCACTACGCAGTACTTTTTTTGGAAATTCTTTTCTATAAAAAAAAACGTCATCACTACGCAGTACTTTTTTTGGAAATTATTTTTTAAATATTTGAACGCTAACGGAACGCTGAACGCAAAACATTGAATGGAACGCTATTTTTTTTTAACGCTGAACGGAACGCTGAACGCAAAAAAAGCTGAACGCTCACAACCTGGTTTTAACTGATAATAAGCTGATTGCAAAAAATTCCCCCAATTATGTGTTAGGACCGGGACTTTTCAGCCCATGTGTTATATCTTCATATATTTTGTTTTTGGAACATTCGATGAAGTGATCAAGATTGTAATGAGAACCTTCTGTCCTGAATTAAATTATAGCTGCAATTAAGGTCTCAAAGAGGCTTGATATATATATTTAAGTTTCATAAAAAAATGATAAAGTAATCATCCTCACATTTAACTTCCAAAAATAACGTAAGAAGAATCAAGTATTGGCTAATGAAACAACCTTCGTTGTTTTTATTTAAAAAAACTCGGATATGGGTTTTATTTGACCATTATTGATTATATTTTTCAAAAGTTAAGCCAATTTTTTTGTCTCTATATTTATCGTCATTAAATTATTTAATAGGCCAAAGATGCTCTTTCTCGTTGTCTCCCATATCATGAACATGAATTGGAATAAAAAAATAATATAAGTAAGTAATATTTGTTTATCCTCTGTATTTGTGTGTATAAAGAAGTCTCGGGTATGGATTTTAGTTGAACATGGATTTCAAATAGAAAGAAGAAGCATGTGGAGATCAAATTAATTGGGCTAAATAAGGATGTAAACATAGTATATAGATAGAGAAAACAACAACAAATCTTTAAATAAGAGTGAGTAAGAAAATATATAATGCAAACGAAATGAGTAGTCCAATGAATTCCGTCCACCTCCTCTCTGAGTTCTATATATCATGTGGTCTCGAGAACAGCTTCCTCCCGATAGCTGTCAGCTGTGGATCCCGAGAGTACTTAGGGATTCAGAGTGGTAGGAATCCGGAGTACTGCGGGAATCCTGAGAGCGTCAAGGATCAATTGCAGCCAGAAGGGTGGATAATTAATATGCACGATATATGTGTTCTGTTATGAAAATATAATCACAAGGCGTTTCAAAAAGAAGGTAATAAAAGCATTGTCAACAAACAATTATACACATAAAATATAAATGATTAACGCGAAAAATAATGAAAATATTCATATTATGGTTTCATAATATAGGTTATAATTTTTGATAAATAAAAAAGAAACGATAGATTCAATATTTTTTCACACAGAAGAAGCTATTTTAAAATGAATTTCATGTTTCATGTTATATTTGATAGATTATAGGAATAGGATCATATGCTATTAACAACAATGTCGAATAACACAACGCTGCAGAGGCATTTTCGACACGTTTTATTAAGATTATAAACCATTTAAACAAAACTTTAAATAAGAGTTTGTAATAAAATATAGGATGCAAACTATATTTGAGGTCCAATGAATTCCGTTAACATTCAAAGTGCAGCCCTTTTCCATGAGCTCTCTACATCGTGTGTATTTAAGAACTGCTTCCTTCTGATAGGAATCTCGTGGCGATCAGTCGTGGAGTAAGTGCCCTAACATACGAAGAACTGTATGGATCCCGAGAGTGCCTGGGGATCCAGACCATAGAGATATAAAGATATAGAGAGCTGTACTACGTCATCGTATATATATATATATTAGGGTTGTTCTTATTTTTCAAATGTTTGAAATGTTAGCAACAAAGTAGATTTTCTGTTTCTTGGTCATAAAAGAAGACGACATACAAAGTTTGAACAAAATCGGTCAACATTACGAGGTCGCGCAACGAGGTCAAAGTTTTAAAAATTTAGTAAAAATATAGTTTTCTCCAAATTTCTTCAAAATGGTGGACGTTATAGACTTCAATAATAACTATTAATTTAAAGGAAATCTAATTTGCTACCAGACGTATATTTGATGTTTTTTAATAAAACAAAGTTTTCAGTAAAAACAAAGAAAAAATGGAGTGTGTATTGTTAGCATATTTCATAGCTTTTTTTATCAATTAACTTCACTCGCCTGTAGAAGATGACTTGTTCGCTTCAGAGTAAAATAGTACTTTTAAGCTTAGTAAACCTTTAGATGATAAATCCAAAAATGACCTTGGTTGCATTCTATCAATTCAGAATTCAGTACAATCTGAGTTTACATCATATGATTCAGAGCCTATATTGACCTATAAGAAATCGATTAGAAAAAATAAATAATAATGTGTTTCTTAGATTTGCGTCAAGGTATCCTCTCAAAATTTTACTTTGTCTCTGACGCATTTATAATCCATTATATGTGTCATTTTGTACGCGAGATAGGCTTTTTTAATGTACATATAACTCTCTACTTATTAAATTGACATGATTTAGTATACCAAAATATTAAAGCTGGTTAACCAAGCTTTCATTTGATATGTTTGTGTTCTAAAAATCGCTATACTTTAAGAGATATAAGCAAATACATTTTTGCACGTACTCTCCCCCAAAAATGATCCTTTGATTTGAGAAAATACAATTAACATTTGGTAACTACAGTTACTGTTAGCAGGATAGGAAGAAAAAGAAGGGAGAGAAGTGAGGCAAAATACTCTCTCCCTTCTCAGCCCTGTTGATGATTAAGGCAAATCAAGAAGTGATTATTCTGATGTATTGCAGAAGAAGAAGAATACGTACAACAATAACGTTGAGAAGAAATTAAATCTCAATGTAGAATACGAATGAATAAAATACGAAAATATAAACTTTCGATATTTAATGGATGATTACAAAGGAAATGTATTTAAAATGATAAATTGAGGGGTTTACTGTAATTTCATCGCGAGTAAATTTGTCACGGACCTTTTTATACCGTTTTTTTGTCACGGGAATTTACCGTGCTTACTCTTTTAAAGTCAGTCAATTTCCTCGTTCTCCTTTTTTTCGTGGGTAAATTTGTCGCCAATATTTTTTCTGGAATCTGGAGTACTGTAGGGATCCGGAGTGCATCAAGGATCTATTGTAGCTAGGGAGGTTCTCCAAGTGAAAGACCGTAGAGAAATTTCGTCGAGTAAAGATGATCCGAGAAGTCCGTAATTGAGAATCCGTCGTCGGAAGGAGGCCTCCTTCTCTGCATTAACATAACAAAGTCCTGAGCTTATTATTATGTTATTGATATTTTTATTCTTCACGAAACCTACCTTACCGTAGCTTAATGTTCATAAGTACCCTTGTGGGTCTATTATATACGAATATACTCCTTTATATATGAACGAAAAAGTACTCAAAATGGGCTCATTTTACTAGTTTTATAAAATAAACTAACCAAATGTGCTCCTTAATGCTCAAAAAAGCTATTTTGACTGATAAGCTGGGGCCAAAAGTCAGTAGTTCCTTTAAAAATGCATTTTATACAAAAGTGTCGTGAAGGAAAAATTCGTATTATCAATAATTCCAAACAGAAAAATGCTTTATCAGATTTTACTTGTGCATAAGTGTCATATACAAATATTCCTAGAGCCCTTAAGGGGATCGATAAAATATCTCTTGATAAGAAAAAGAAGTTGACTATTACTTTAGTTAACACTTTTAAAAGAGTTAATGAAGGCCTTCTGGTCAAGTGGCTCGTACAATTTGGAGAGATTAGCAACCACTACCCCAAAAGTAACCCTTTGGACAAAAATGCTGAAGACAAGTATCCAAATTACCGCGAGGTCTGGCGAGATAGTGACTATTTGGTTGAGATCATTGCAGACCCCTCCAGTATTCCTCAGATCGAGCCTTTTATAGATATCTCGTGAAACTTAAGTTTTTGGGAGTAAAGTTGCAGTGTCAGAAGTGTTTTAACTTCGGACATCAAAGCAATATTGCAATCAGAAGAAAATGAAAACATCAGATTATGAACGAGTTTTGAAGAGAAGACTGGAAGAGCGTCTATCAAATAATGGAACAGCCCCATCGGGTGGAAAATCAGTATCTCAGTCGGAAGAGGAACCTCTTGTTACAGAATCTTATGATGAGCAACACCATGTTCCTGCTATCTCTGATAATGAAATATCCAACACCCCAACGTTTCTTAATGTATAAACTTTTTTCTTTTTCCTCTCTTTACCTTGGGAGTAGGTAGTAAAATCAGAAAAGATGATTTATCCGGTTCATTTCTGGTCCCATCACTTTGCAAAGAGTTTTATTAGGTCCGCCGTGACCCAAAAATTCCATAAGTACCTTCAAATTTTCAAATTTGACCATAAATGTGGGAGGAGATAGCGTGTGGACATACAGACGGACGGACAGAGATTGTGAATTAGTATATAGATATGATTATAAATAGTATTTTGTTTTGTTATAATTTATTTCGTTGGTTCTTATCATATAATGATTGGATTGTTTGCTTTTTGTGAAATATTTTGGATAATTTCAGAAAATTTAAATCATCAAAAATTTATATATATTCACAAAATGTAATCTTTTTCCATTTTCTAATAGAATTGTGATAATTAATTACTCTATGATCTAATTAAAGGCTAAATTCGATTATATTCAACATATATTACTTATAAAATATATCCTCTTTTGCCATTTGTGACGTCATGCTCATTAGGTAGGTTGCGTGGCGGTGTATGTTGTTTTACTTTCATTGGTTAAAAGCGTTCTACCTTAGTTTTAACTTACCTTGCAAATATATATTCCTGTACAAGAGAGATTTGGCCACGAAGTAAGCACCGAAGGTCAAAGTGTAACCGCAGTTCAGGACATTGCAATTCAATTGAACGCCGAAAATGATGATATTGAGGCTGTTGTTAATAATAATCTTAATATTGATAATGCTGCCCCTTTTAATGAAGATACTCCTGTTTCACACCGTGTCTCAGAGTCTAAGGCAATAGTATAAGAAAACGAGTCTACCCCGTTTCTCGAAACTTGGACGCTTTAAAACTTTCTTCACTGGTAGTGACTCAAAGAGAGGTGTTCTCACGTTTATTTCAAAGAGAATCAAGACAGCGAAATGTGTTGAAGAAGTAACCTAAACAAGTGATTGGCACAAAATATATCTGTCGACAAGTGAAATGAGCATCTGTATTATTAATGCTTACGGCTCTTATGACAAGTGCTTAGACTTTTATCAATCTATATCGGAAACGTTGAGCAAAACCAAAATACCAGTGCTGATGGTTGGAGACCTAAATATAGATTTGGACAGACAGGGCACTTATTACCCTTATAGGGGCTGTCTACAAGCTCTTATCAACATGTTCAAACCAGTGGATGTAATGAATATATTCTCACCCGGAAGTTTTTCTTGGTCTAGTGGAAATTACAGGTCAAGAATTGATCTTGCCTTAGTTTCTCCTGGTATGGTGAGAGTAGTCAAGAATGCCACTTACAGACCAGAACCTCTCTCTGACCATAAATTGATAGAGTTGGAACTGCACTCCCGCTATAGTCAGCGCCGTTTCAAGGTTCCTCGACAAATATTACAGGATAATAAGTTTAAAAAGAGGATAGGGTCAAATATAAAAAAACGTTTTCGATCAATATACGACAGATACAGCAATAAAGGTGTTTACCAAAACTATTCATACCACGACAACTTCTTTTTTTAAAGAAAGGATAGTGTAGTTACAGGATATCGAATTCGTTCTTGGTTCTTTTTCTATATTTGCCCGGTCCTTAATGGCTGATACCATCAACGTCATTAGGATTTCAGAAGTGGCGGAGGCTGCAATGGAGAATAAAGTCTCTTTGGAGAGTAGTGCCTCGAAAAGACTTAAATATATTTCAAACTACGAACAGCGTCCATCTCCTGCTGTTGATAGAATTATTGATGGTGGTAAAGTCCTAAATACTTCGAAGAACATTCTACGATATTTTCATGATAGATTTCAGTCAATTGAATTAACTTTCCTAAGCGGAAAAAATGTCAAGAATCGGAAGGAATAAAATCTTCACTCGAGATTCTATCACAAATTATGTCCAGAATAACCTAAACTGTAAAAAAGCAGCAGGCCCTGATGGTATAATTGGTGGTATTTATGCTCTCTTTTTGGAGGAAATCATTCCATATCTTTTTAAGTGGATAAGTCCATGGAATTGAAGGGGATAATGCCTGTGGATCTAACTAAGGGTAGGATCGCATTAATCCCAAAGGCTCTGTATGCCCATCACCATTCTCAATTATTCTTACAGAATATTATCGGGATTGCTTGCTCAAAAAATAGAACCAATTCTCAATAATAAGATTGGGTGTCAATAGAAGGGCTTTCTTAAAAAAAGAAAAATCTTCGACGCCTCCAGAATCATTCAGGCATGCATCGACTCGGTGGAAGAAAGGAAACCGTTTGGAGCAATAATAGCAATTGACTTTCAAAAAGCTTTCGATTCCATATCGCATGTTCATATTATGAATGCAATAAAGAAGCTCTTACCAAGGGAGTATTTTAATCCTATTCGGTCACTACTGCGAAATGGTACTTCAACAATATCATTAAATTGAATCGAAAGTGATCCTATCAACCTCACTAGAAGTTGCAGACAAGGATGCCCATCTGCTCCTCTACTCTTTGTAGCAGCAGTTGACGACTTAGTTCGAATAGCAATGAAAAAATATAAAGATTTTGGTGTAAACAGGTTTGGCTTTAAGCATTTAATAGACCTTTATGCAGACGATGTGACACTTATGATACAAGGACACTCTGAACTTCAACTAAGTAAGAGAGTGGAGATAGTTCTGATTTTTTTTTTGCAAATTATGAGAAAATATCAGGCCTAGCAATCAATAACGCCAAAACAATGATTAACGCTAGGTCAATGGAACCCTCAAACAAGTACAATTGCCTCCTACCAAATAAAAAAAAGGACATTCTTGGAGTTACTTGAAACGGTAAAGGAATCGAAGAGAAAAGCTGGAAGAGTGTGTTTTCAGTAATCGCATATAATATAACGATATGGAGGAGTTTTAACATTAAGAGAATAATATACTTGTAGCTCCTATTTTGTTATACAAGGCGTCTTCTCATCCCATAATTGTCAAAAAAGCCATTCTCGAGTAGGAAAAATGGCTTCGAGCCTTATTCCATCAGCTCTACCTTCCTTCTGTTCCAAGACCTAAGCGTTCTATCGGGGGAGGTCTTACTCGACTGTGCCAAATAATACCAAAGTGTATGTGAGAATTTTCAATGAAATTTGTAGCAGAGTCCTTCTCTATGCTCCTTTATATATTTGATTATATTTAACTAAAATTTGTAAATAAGATTTATATTTGAAAAAAGAGGTATAAAAGGAATACCTCTAATAAAATAGAACAGTTTAAACTAGATAACCAAAGGTGATATTCATTTCCTTTGGTTACAATGGTGACCCCGACGTGATCCCGTCCTCTCCATACTCCTGGAGAGGACGAGGTGACCCGTGAATATTAGTAAGAGACGCTTCGGCTCCATTTATCTAAGATTGGCTTACTAGATTCAAGGTTTATCATACCTCCTGATCTCCGGCGTCCTCCTCGTCCCTTGACGTCTGCCGTCCTCTCCATACTCATGGAGCTTCGCCATCCTCTTTACATTTCTGGAGCCGTGCCGTACTCTATCTTCTTACTACTGGAACCTCGCCGTCCTCGTCCTTCTCACATATGAAGCTTCGCCGTCTTCACATTTACCAACTTCCTATAGGCTCTATAGGCTCCGGTGTATTTAATCGGCTTGCAGTGATTCCTGCAGTTTGAGTCGATCCTCGTTACATCGCCTTCGCTGTCTTTCGTGCCCAAGCCTTCCCACCGTCTCCACGATGTTTACAACTCCTCCGAGCCCACTGTCACCTAGCCGCTCGTCGTCTCATTGAGCCATAGCCTCACCACGCTTACACAATCCAGCACTCTCCGTGCTCTCACCTTCAAGCTAGTACACGCTTCAACGTCTGTATTATGATGGACCGCAACTCTATTTTTTCAAACATCCAGGGATTTCATTCCCACTGGATGGCTGTCGTGTCCACAGCTAAACGCTCTTTACGGATCCACGCCACTTACTCTACTCACTACTTACGGACCCACAACAACAATAAAGTCATCAAGACACCGGCTCGAGAACTACTCGCCTCTAGGATAACATTTCCTCACATCAATCTAAACAAACCCTGAACTCCCACCTACTTAACTTGCCTGATAGCCTGGAATGGGCTGCAAGATATCCGTCGCCCTGACGTGGAGTAGAGAGTTCTCGTTTTCTATTTGTTCTTTCGTTCCTCCTACCTCGTCACTGGGGGGGAGCACTGTAGCAGAGTCCTTTTTCTTTGCTCCTTTATGAACATTATTATATTTAATTAAATATAATCAAATATATAAAGGAGCAGAGAGAAGGACTCTGCTACAAATTACAACAAATCCTTCTATCGAGTGGAGGAGATCAATAGCATATAATGAAATTACTGTTGGCTGATGTTCGGCTCTGACCTGACAAATCATATAACGTCAAGACTCTCTCGGGTTTGGGGTGCCGCTCAGCGTATTTTATGGAAATTAAAACCAATTTACGACACCAATACAACTGTTGACGTCATTAGACAGAACGCCAACAAGAATTTTTACTTTCGAAATCTATCACGACCAGAGTTTGGAGGAAGAGCCATCAATTTAGAATCCTTACAAATCATGACCTCCACAAAGAAAGTATATTTTTGGATGGACGATTAATGTATCCTTTGACAAGGACATCTCACCAACAAATTCTATTGACACTCATAAAAGAGAGGTGGACAAAGTTTGCAAAAATATTTGAATCTCCTTGGCCTCCCCTCGAAATGGAACAATCGGATTCTTGAATCATTACTTGGCATTAAAATTCACTTCTAAATTTATGATTTCGGCCGATTTTTTTATACAAGACCATGTTAAGATTGTGGATGTTTATTCAACTAGACACTTCATGTATTTGTGGAGTGTCGTGTGGTGAACATTCTCAAAGATTTTATTCTCCTAACTCATCTAATCTCCGTTGTGAATCTTCAAATGCTTGGAAAGGCCTCGGAAGGAACAACAAATCACCGGAGTCTAAGGCTTAGACTTAAACTTTAGTATAATAAACTCAAAGGCCCTGATATGTCAAAAGCTGTCCTTCAACGAACCCCTGCATCCCTTTGAGCTGAACATATTTTGTCGGCAGCAGCAAGATATGTAGCTTTATGTTTGAAAATCCCCTCGCTGGAAGAAGGTGCAACGTGGACGTCTGCCGGAAGAATCTTAATTATTTCCCAAGTATCTCCCTCCAACATCAACAACTGATAAAAATTTCAAGAAGTTATAGTAATTTATAGCCTTCTTAATATTTCTGTGTTTATTTTTAACATTTGTGTTCAGAGTTTTAAATTTTTAATAGTTGTGTAATTGATTGTAAAATTATTTTAAAAGACGATTTGTTTTATTTTATATTCATATAATATTTTATTGTTTGTGTTCCTACCCAGAGCCAAAATTAAACTATAATGTTTATTTGTTTTTTATAACATTTGCTTTGTTTTTTTTATTAGTCTAGAGTTTTAAAATACATACAAAAAAAATATGCACTAAAACTGAGGTAAACGTTAAAAATGTAACGTGGCTAAACGTATTTAAAAAATAATTTTTTGCACATTTAATTAGTAATAAGATATAAAAAAGGAGAATGATCATAAAACATAAAAAAATTCGGGTAAATCAAGAACATTCCTAGATATTAACTATTAAAAAAAATACGACTTATATTTAGTGTTCGCTTTTGCCTCCGTCGTTATTCAGCTCCTCCAGGAGGGAAAGCTTCCGGTCTAAAAGACCTTCAATCCCACATGGGAGTTTTGAAGAGCTAGTTCTCACTGCATAAATAATTCGCTGGATGCAACATATTAGCTCCTCTATTTTCCAGTGATTGGGACGTCCGGGAGTGGAGAGATGAGCCAATCTGCTCGAAAGAGCTTTACATCGAACGCATTGTTTACTCGCCTCTGAGTCAGCTCTACCAGTGGAACCACTTTGACACAGTCTGCGAACAAATGACTCGATGTCTCTATTCCATTATTGCAGAATACACATTTTCTTTTCCTCGGATCCTCCTGTGATTTGCTCACAAATAGGGAGGAAGTTGCCAGCCTGTAGCGGAGCCACTTATCGGCAGAGCTCAAAAAGGGGTTCCTGAAGAGTTTCTGGATCCGTAGAGAACGGCTGTGTTTGGAGAAAGTCCCAACCGCTTGAAACGTCGCCGGACAAGCCGCTCTGGAGATTCATACGAAGAGATTATATTTAAAGATCTATTAATTTTTTGAAGAGAATACACCCGATGGCGATGAGAAAGGTGTTGGAGGGTCAGTTGTGTTTGAATATGGCCTTGGGCTAACTTTTGTACCCTTCTGTATTGTAAAGATGTTTTAGGATTTCCAACCCCTCCTTATCTCTCAGGACTTGGTCTACTGTAGAATATCGGCCCAAGGAAAATAATTCCTCCCTTGTTTTAGCCTCGGGTTGAAGTTTATGGGCTTGGAAGAGCCAAGTAGAGGGAGAACTACTTTCATAATGGACTTACTTAATGAATCAGAGTACGGAATATATCTAATTAATGTACTTTTCGTGGAACAATGATGTTGTTCAATATCGCTTTTTGTCCAAGAAGATAAGATGTTTTTTGAGTTTTGTATATTTGCCTTAGTCGATCCTTCTTTTGAAACAACAATCCCAAGAAGAGTTGCACTATCTGAATAGCTCCGGACGGAAGATCTCTTTCAGCACCGACTATTTGGATGCGAGGACTTCAGTTTTGCTTTTATTTACTGATAGGCCCGAGATACCTGAGAATAGCTGTAATAGATCGAAGTTCCTTTCATTGCCAACTTCGGTCTTTGGATGTTCCCCAGGAAAGCAAGGTGAGGTCATACTAATGCTTTCCGACAATTTGCATGTTATTCGTCGATCATTCTTTGCAGACCATCAATCGATATAAGAAAAAGGGTTGGAGAAATGGGATCCCCCTGTTTACATCCCTGAGTGATCTTGAAAGAGGACCTATTAGCTGCCGACGCCACTCTGGCCGAATTATATCTTAAAATTGTCCCGATCATATTAATAAAGTTGATCGAGAAGCCTCGTCGAAGTAATTCTGAAAAAATGTACTTGTGAGATATAGAATCAAAGGCTTTATTAAAATCTACAAACAACGCGCAAACTCTAAGTCGTCGTTCACAAAGCGATCAATCTTGTCCTGGATTGAGTGTGGAATGTCTTCAGCTCTTCTTCCTTTCATGAATCCTTTTTACGATTGTCCGATAATATTTGGAAGGACTTGACAAGCCTTTCGTTTAGGATTCCGGTGAAGATTTTATACGATGTATTTAGTAATGTGATCGGGCGATAATTTGTTATTTCCAGCTGGTCCTTGCCCTTTTTTGGCAATAAAATTAAAAGTCCTTCTGCCATGAATCGAGGAACTCTCCCCATGGCCCGTATTTCGTTGTAACATGCCTCTAAGATTGGGGCAAGCCTATCGGCTAATTTTTATAGAATTCGTAAGGAAGACCTGACGTGCCGGGGGACTTGTATTTTTTCTTGTAATTCCCGATATGTGAAAATATCTCTTATAGCGGGGCGGATAATAGCATAATTACAAGAGAATCGTTCACTTGCGGATACAAGCACCAAAATTGGCACACATACTCCTTAGGTGTTGCTCTTTCGATATAGCCGAGTGGCCAAATTAAAATTCAAGATGGCGGCCATTTTTCAAGATGGCCACCATTGAAAATACAGATAACTGGAATAATCGTTCACTTTTTTTTTTTTTGTTTTTTATTTTTTTTTATTTTTTTATTTTACATGTAGGCTGTTTGGATGAGCAGGCCTATACTACAGCGTTTCTAAACCTCACACCTGCAGCTGCACAGTGCCGTGCAGGTCAGACCCAAGCAGTAGCATTTGCATCGACCGCAGCATTCCAACTTGCATCCACACTTGGTCAGCTGCTGGCAACTCTCTGCAATGGGTGGGAGCTCTGTCCAAACAATCTGCCACAGATCTCCTTTTTTGGTCCAGCCCCAGTTTGCAGGAGTCTGCGTTTCTGGTTGACAAACTGTTGACTGACTCCAGATGCAGCCCGCTTGGTAGGATGCACGCATGACATGTTGCTTCAGTGCTGATTGGGTTGGAGGAATGACTTCGTACGGCCTCTGCTTCCGAGCAAACATGTCCAACCTTGCGTCGTCGACACCTTCAGCTGTGCTGGATCTGTCGTACATCATGACCACAAACTTCTCCAGGGCTTTCAGGTCTTCATCATCCAGTACAGGTGGGTAATGGCTGAGTTTGCTGAAGATATTGTTAGCCTCATCACAAACATTCCAGGTTTGCCAAGCAGACTTCTTCCCTTTGCCACGGAATGCTGAAACAACATCGCAGCCAGTGAATGCATGGAAGAAGAGCATCCCTTTGCTCTTTTCTGCAAGAGTGCAACACAGGTCATGAACAGGAATCCACTTCAGGTTCTGTCTTTGGCCAAAGGCAACCCACAACTGCTGAAGTCCGAGCTCCTGAAGTTCCTGCAGAACACTCACTGCGATGACGACAACATCTGTGTCGTTGGCTTTGACCATGATGACCTTGCTGCCTGCTTCCGTGGCATGCCTGGCATGCACAAAGATCCGTGTGTCAGCTTCTTCATGACTGCATGGTGCCACCCCAGCCAGATTGATAGTACTGTTGCTGATAACATAATCTTCCTTGGTCACAATGACCACATTTGGTGAGGCCACACATGCTATCTTATCAGCAAGAAAGCTGAACAGCTCGGCTTTGTTGTCATTTTCCCTCAGAAAGTTTTGCCATTTCGAGGGAATTTTGCCCAAAGATGTTACCCTGCGTCTCACCCCATGTCCTCGCTTCGATCTAGTTTCAGCTTTCAGACTAGATGGCCGGTAAACGTCAAACACAATGTCTGTTCTCTTGTACTTGGTAGAGTATGCTTTTATTGTAGGAAGGACATCGAGCATTGCATACTCTTCAAACGTCTTTGAACTCCTTGGGGGCAGACTGTTCACCAACGCTGCACCATCAATGATGATGGTGTCGGCGTATGGTTCTGCCTCAGGAATTGTAACTTGGCTCTCAAGAATGGTAGTGAGGTGGGATTTCTGACATGTGTGGAGCTTTCCACCGTCGCTGAGGGCAGCAGGATGGGACTGGTTCTCATGACGGAAGAACTCCTTCAAGTCGCACTCTCTGCTCTGGCATGATATGAACAGCTTGGAGAACAGTTGGCAGTCCTCCTTCAGCACTTTTTGCTTTGAAGAGTCAACACTGGCTTGTGCCTGTCGGAAGAAGTCAACCCTATTCTTTTTTATTGGTTCATAGAAGGTGGATTCTTCTTTCCCCTCCAGCCCCTTCATAAACTCCTGGAAACGGACCTTGCCTTTCTCAAGGTGTGTGCCAATCAGCTCGGCGGCAGTGGGATGAGCAATATCCTTTGTATCAAGTGAAAGCAGGTCCTGACTCTCCTCCTGGAAAGGATTGCCCATATCTTTCATGGCGTGTGAGAGCTTTTCTACTTTCTCAAGGAACCCTCTTTGTACTCGTTCTGTCTCCTCATGATGGCGGGTGTGTTTAGTACCCTCGTTGGTCCCACATGCTGCCTCATACATCGAAACCAAGTGGCTGACTTCAGGACCAGCTATCATCCATCTTCTCAGTGCTGATGGGTCTTCAGTCAGGCCAATCGCACCCCCGTCTGCCTTGATGACACCGTTGGCCTGCTCGTGAGCTTGGTCAATAGCCATTGCTGCGAACCGTCGGCTGGATTTATGTACAACAAAGTTTCCACTCTGAAACTCCTGAGCCAGCTGAGGGTGCTTCTGTTCCAGGGTCACCATATCTCTGTAGTGGATCGGAAGCCACCGTGCATAATTAACATTGTTGTTAGCAAAGAAATACGGTATCAGCTCGGCCAGTGACTGACAGTAGAGGAAGAAGTTGGCTTCTCTGAATGATCGGATCAACAAGAGGATCACCAGTTCCATTGACAGCACCATATACCAGAAATGAAACTGTGGACTTCCTTGTTTGCGCTTCTCACACCAAGTTTCGAAGCTAAGCACTTCTCCAGGCTGTCCATCTGTCTCTTTCAAGTAGTCTGTGTAGGCTTCCTTCAGAAGTTTGTACAGACTGCATGCTGTTATCTGGTGCATCTGTCGTGTCTTGGTGATGTTTGAAGCTGTCAGAAAGGAAACTGCTGTCCCAGGAGATGTTATCCCTGCCTCCAAGAGCGCTCCTGTCCAACCACTGTCCTGGAGTAGAGTTCCAATGGACTTCAATGCTGCCATCTCAATATGCAGGCCTCCGAACATTATGACAAACTTGTCTTCACCATAGATTTCAGGCCAGTGCCACTGGACCTGCTTGGCTACTGCATATATTGGCTGATCAGCAGCAATCACTGGCACTTGGCCGGGATTCAGGAATGCCACTATCTCCTTGATCTTGTCCATCACATGCTTAACTGTAGCAACCGAGTGGGCCTGATCTCGCAGCAGAGGCAAAAGTGATGTAATACTGACCTCAAATGGCCTCCCTCTCTTCTGTGAAGCATGGTGAGCTGACCAAGTCACCTCCACTGGCCCATCTGTTATACTGACTTTCTCCAGCCACTCATACTCCATTGCCAAATGTGGCTTCAGCAGACTGGTGTCAGGCGGTGTAACACCACTGTGGGGAGGAGAGGGTTTCTTCTTGGTGAAGAAGGCAGGCCTAACATTCGTGAAGGAGTCTGGAAGTTCGGGAACTGTCTTCACTTTCTCTTCTCTGAACTTCAGCTGTCCACGCTCTTCACCTTTGTCTTCTTTGGTTGGGGTTGGAAAACAGAGATGCTGGTTCCATGAAAAGAAGTAGTTGCTGTCGTTGCAGTGGGGTTGTGGTCTATGTTGCCATGGCTGATGTGGTGAACAGTCCTTTCGCAGAACGGTGGACAGACCACCCCATCCTCCACATACTTATGATGTTGCATCTCCATGTAATATGTAAGTAGGTGACATATTTTATTTTATTAAGGCTCCGCCCATCTCTTTTCTGATGGCCCAGACACTTTGACTATAACATTAATTATATTGGTCTATTGACAGTAATTTTGGGAGTCTCTCTCTCTCACACACCACACACAAACTCCTAAGATATAGGCTACCAACCATTTTTACCCAAGTTGGACATAATGTAAACCTCATATTTAGCAGAATATTAGGATTCGGGGACTGAAATTTGGAACAAGGAAGCCAGTGAGTAAGTCCATGGGTCCAAATTGGATTCTGCATAGTGGAAAATGTATGATTTGGCACCAAGATCATCCACATAGGACAAGTCTATGGGATTTTATTGCAAAATGCAATATCATTGTATATTTAATGGTGGCCATCTTGAAAAATGGCCGCCATCTTGAATTTTCATTTGGCCAGACGGCTATATCAAAAGAGCAACACCTAAGGAGTATGTGTGCCAATTTTGGTGCTTTTATCCGCAAGTGAACGATTATTCCAGTTATCTGTATTTTCAATGGTGGCCATCTTGAAAAATGGCCGCCATCTTGAATTTTCATTTGGCCACTCGGCTATATTGAAAGAGCAACACCTAAGGAGTATGTGTGCCAATTTTGGTGCTTTTATCCGCAAGTGAACGATTATTCCAGTTATCTGTATTTTCAATGGTGGCCATCTGAAAATGGCCGCCATCTTGAATTTTCATTTGGCCACTCGGCTATATTGAAGAGAAACACCTAAGGAGTATGTGTGCCAATTTTGGTGCTTGTATCCGCAAGTGAACGATTATTCCTGTTATCTGCCCAGCTATTGTTAAGAAATAGGGGATTATAGCTATTAAATTCGGCCCTTTGGGGTGATGGCCGTAAAGTACCAACGATGTCCTCAACCGAGATTTTATCCCTTGTCTCCGCATTTCTGCACAGAACGTGCATGTTCATTCCCTCCTGCAGCCTTGCAATTTATATAGAGTAGAGTAGAAGTTCCTTATATCTTCGTCGATTTTACTTGGAGATTTGTATTGCCCCTTTTGTTTCAGGGTAGATATGTGTTTGAGGCTTTGGAAGTTCCTGTCGGAGACGATATGAGGTAATGAACATTTTATATTCCTTGGAATAAGTTCAGATTTTGCCCTGATGGGCTGCCTGAAGTTTTGGTGGTATATAATTCTGTAGTTCGACTTAGATCTACACAGTTTGGGTTGGTCGTTTGCAAGGCTTTGAGACGCTCTAATAAGGCTTCGTCGTGAGCAGCTTCTTTTCTTCTCCTCTCAATAATATTCTGTCTAGCTCTCGTTTCAATCCTTTTGAGCGTCATGCAAGGGGTGGAGCCAATTGTATTCAAGTTAGAGTTGCTGTCTTCTATCATTTCCTTTATGTCTTTACAGGTATTTTCGTCCTGAAGAAGAGATACATAAAGCTTCCAATATGATATCTTTTAGCATTAGGGTTTTCCATGTGACCATGATTGGGCATGATCTGATAGTAGGCAGAGAATAGTGAAATCTTTGACAAGCTTCGAAATGTTTGGGAAGTGAGAATATAGTCCTAATTTCCCCTCTATTTGTTTGTCAATACATTTTTTTTAGAGAACGTCATGCCCGGTTATCAGGGTCAAGGAAAATGCCTGCGTCCGGAGGAGAATTTGGAATTATTTTTTCAAAGTCTTCTTTATTTTTGTGGTTCTTTGAACCGTCCATAATTTAGGAGTCTCTTCAGACTTTCTTGTTACCGTTTAAATCTCTTGTAATCATTATGTTTTTTCACCGATACAGTCAGTAAACATGTAGAGAAACAGCCGTCATATTCCTGTTGGCCCGTAGATTGCAAAATAACTACATTTTCCGCACAACAAGTAACCTTGACGGAACAAAATTCCCTCGTGGATCCTCTTGAATAAGTTGGGGTCCAAGGCTTTTTTGACCGGAGAACAACCTCCCGTGAAGGATGTGAAGAATTTGTCTGGCTGGAGATCGAATGTGGCGTGTGATGCAGGAATAATCGACGATGGATCTGTTATTTTTTAGTCGGGAACAAAAGAGCTACCACGTCGAGGAATTAAATATATTTTAAGTAGTTGGAAACGTCCACGGCTCTCTTTCGGAGATGCCATAGAGTTACCATTATAACTTAGCAGTGTTAATGTCATTACTTATTTTAAAGAAATTATAACTTAGCATTGTTAATGCCATTACTTATTTTAAGAAAAAAGTTCCCTAGGGTTTCATGAAATTATTCTGCGCTGGTGAGCCACCTATGCAGGATCGATATCTCGGACTCTCTTTGATTTGTCTTCATCTGGACTTGTAAAACTCTCTTATTGAATTTTTAGGCAGAGCAATAGTTGTAGAGATTCCTGGCATGGAATGTCGGCTTCTTTTGCATCACACGCCACATTCTTATCTCCAGCACAGACAAATTCTTGCTGCGCAAGACCAATGTTGTTATAAAATACTTTTCAAATTCATTGTATGGAGTTTTATTCGTCGCTGTGCATTTACCTCTTGAATGACCAAACTTCAAGCACTTGACGCATTGAAGTTGTTGCAGAGCTGAGGTAGTTCGACTTTCCTACCGCCGATGGGAATTATCATTGGAAGTCGCTTTAA
This sequence comes from Caligus rogercresseyi, assembly GCA_013387185.1. NCBI lineage: Eukaryota > Metazoa > Arthropoda > Copepoda > Siphonostomatoida > Caligidae > Caligus > Caligus rogercresseyi. The sequence continues at coordinate 1,096,186 of CP045909.1, forward strand.
GGGTCTGATTATAAATTTGTTTATTATTTTTTTGTGCATTAGATATTTTCGTCCGTATCTGGTACAAAAGCATGAGGAACAGCCTCAAACTTTCCTACATTTCGCCGTACTAAGACATTAGCTCTCTTAGGCTATGTGTCAGTGTCGGAGCCATTTTTAATGGTCACTTCGACGGGCATTGCTTTGGGTTGGGGTAAATGTCTCATTTTTATTTCTTTAATATTAAAACGAACTGATTTTGAAAAAAATGTTTTTTGTTATCCCTTACTTGCTTTTTGTCTCAACCATACACAAAATAGAGGATTATGTATAGCCGCAGTGACGGACGTTTGTTTATTTTTGTGATATAAAAAAATAAATTTAACGGTGTTTCAGTGACTTTAATAAGATTCAGTGGTCGTCTCCGAGTAGATATTTGGACGAATATCTTCGTAGGATACCCAGTGGAGTCTCAAGTGGCACAGGAGAACCATATTTTTGGTTTTTACTGAAGGCCTGGTTTCCTCTCAGATCCGTGAGTTGTGACGTTATATTACATACGTAATTGTCCTCAAGCTACAAAACTCGACATCGGAGTGTTGTGACGTTGTAACTAAGCTACAAAGTTTGAGGTAAGCTTTTGTAATAACTGATAAACAACAACATGGCAGCGCTACCTCCTGATAAACCGCCTGATCGGGCACAGCCTTCTGTAAGATGTCTGACTAAGGTTATCTCAGGAGAAGAAGAAAAAGAAAAATGCGTGGGGAAAGAGTACGCGCGAGAGGAGTGTGAAGAAGAAGAGTGCATGAGGGTGGAGAATGAAGAAGAAGAGTGCGTCCTAGGAGAGATTGGTGGACTAAACGGCGTTAAAGAAAAAAAGTTGTGCAATAAGCTTGCTGAAAAAAATAAAATATCCAGGGATTGTGAAATGAGAGAGAAAAAAGAACTTTCCTACTCTTTCATAACAAAGGCCCATAAACCTGAGCTAAAACCTAATAATAATAATAGTCCTTTATGGAATAAAATATTTATCGATTGGAGAGATGGAGAAGGAAAATGTCTTAGAGGATTTATACCGAAGCTATCCCATTATCAACATTTATTTAAGACCCTTGAATTAAAAGGGGATGAAATATTAAGAATCAATGACTGCAAGAGCGGAGCCGGATTCATAATAATTGAATTCAAACAAGCCCTTAATGTAGTCTCTCAGTTCGAAGCTTTGAAAGGACTCGGAGCTATTGATAAAGGGGTTAATTTCAGCATTAGGGGCCTCGAAAATGTTAGAGCGTTACAAAACCCCATGGATGTTATCGTAAAGAATGGCTCGGAAATAAATCTTGATGCTTTAAAGGAAATCATGGATGAATACGGCGAAATTGTCGGTGCATTTGAAAGTGTCCCCCATTCAGCAATGGTGGAGGGAAGCATTGATAAATCTTTCACTGAAATGTTTAAAACAATAATGTCTGGGAGGATCAAATTCAGCATTAAGCCAAAGAAAAAACTACCTATGATTATTCCAGTCAGAGGCAGAAAAGTAGAATTAACTTCTAATTTTCAGCTCACACAATGTTACAAGTGTCTGAAGTTTGGGCACACGAAAAACAAATGCCAAGCCATTAAGAAAGTCAGCTATTCTGAATTTGAAAGCAATTTTAGGTCCGGACTTGGCCTTTCAACGAGGATCTCTGGAGTTGACGAAAGAAGAGCCACAGAGGAGGCTGCTCGGCTCGAAGAAGAGGAAGAATTCGAGGTTGAGAGAATAAGTTCTCCTTCGGAACAATTGCCAAATACAACGCAAGCTATAAGAATTCAGGAGAGTGAAGAGGCTGACTGTAATGACGTGTCTTCAAAAGATAATTGCATGCTACCAATCGAACTAAATAAAAATGACGTGTCTTCAAACGATGAATGCATGTTACCAATCGAAGTAAATAAGCTGATGCTAAGGGATGATTGGACAAAAGTTATGTCTCGCGGATCATCGATCCCGATGAAGAAAACTTCTGTACCTAAAAAGAGTAAACGTGGTCTTACTAGTCCAGAAAATGAGAATAGTAAACGAACAAATGAATGGAACGGAAACAGTAGCCATCCAAAAACTAAATAAAATGTATAAAACAATGATATTGCTATTGCCTTTACATAAATTATCATCATGGACCCAGTTTTTGTATTACAGCTCATATACTTATAAGTCCTTCATGCCCTTCTTCAATCACCCATGCTTTATCTCTGGAACTTCAAATAAATGTCCGCCAAGTGCTTATCGTGTTCTTTTCCCTGCGATATTACGTTGCAACAAACTGGATGCCTGTAAAAAAGTTACATTGTTAACTAAGTCTTCAGAGATCTCTTTAATATCTTCTAATGGAATCGTATTCTTTCAATCCTAAGTATTCAACAGCGAATTCCTTGTATTATGGAAAAGTAAGCTGTACACAAATCAATATGGGCAGAAGAATAACGTGCTCTGCTGAGATTAATCAAAGGTTATTAGGCGGAGACAGCTGTATAGTGATGGTGACAGAACCGCCTTTGATTAAGGGTGGATCGAGTGTCGTCAGCTTTACTGGACTCAACGTCTTTGCTAATCATAATTCGAAGTCAAGAGCTGCTATTTTGACATCTCCAGATATCAGCATCACTCAAATTCCAAAATTCTGCTCAAGGGACCTTGTTGTGTGTGTAATAAAGATCGGCAATAATAAAAACCTATTTATCGCCAGCTACTACGCAGACATTACCAAAAACGATGTTTGCGGAGAAATAAGGACTCTTGTGGAATACTGCGAAAGAAAACATGAGCCTCTATTGTTATGTGGTGACTTCAACGCCAGAAGTGAGTTTTGGAGCGACTCTATCACTAACAAGAGGGGTGAAATGCTTGAGGAATTCATTGCTGCACATAATTTGGGACTTCAAAATCGAGGTTGTGTACCTACGTTTGCCGGTGGTATGGGAAAATCTATTATTGATTTAACCCTAACTAATCAGTGGAGTCATCATCTCATTTCTCTATGGAAGACTGATAAGGAGTATTCTGGATCCGACCACAGATTCATTATGTTTGACATTGGTTCAGTGAAAACTATATCTGATCACTTGAACTTTAAACATGCAAACTGGAACAGTTTTAAATGTGATCTCGAATCTCACGGACAAGCAGTGTCACAGGATCTTCTAAGCTCCAATGACATTGATTTTGAAGCGAACAGTATCACAACTACTATACTCGAATCTCTTAAAAAATCATGTGTCGTGAAGTCTGGAATGATTCGAAAGGCCAATCCATGGTGGAACAACCAATTAAGAGAGCAAAGAAGAAAAGTTAAATATCTCGAACGCAAAAAAAGGTTTGCTGAATACAGAATTGAAAAACAACTCTACAAAACAATGTTAATAAAAGCCAAGCGAAATGCATTCAGAGAATGGATAAGTAGTTTAGAAGGGCCTAAGGATCTCTCTAGATTAATGAAGACTCATACTAACCGAACAAATATCCGTGTTGGTATTTTGGGAGACCTTGATAATCCAAAGGAAAGTCTACAGTTGCTATTATCCACTCATTTTCCTAGTTCAACAGTCAGTGACATGGAAAATCCCCAAAACTTTAGTCATACGGATTCTTTACCCCCTGTGGATCATTTTGGCATAAAACATGTTAAAAATGCAATCAACAGTATTAAGTCAAATAAAAAACCTGGACTGGATAATATACCTGGTCTTGCGTATAAAAATTTGCCTGACTGTATGCTGGAGCGGTTGAAAAGTCTTTACAATGCTGTTTACAATTCTGGTTACACCCCATTGATTTGGAGAAAGGCGAAAGTCGTGTTTATTCCCAAGCAGGGAAAAGATGATTACTCTGATGCCAAATCCTTTCGCCCGATAACACTAACAAACGTGGCCTTAAAAATTCTCGAGCGTATGGTGCTTTGGAAAATTCAGGAAAACTCCAACATTGTTCTACCAGACCAGTTTTCATTTACTAAGGGCAAATCAACAGACACAGCAATTAGTAGATTAGTGGACTGCTGTGAAAGCAGTTTCCACAGAAAGGAGGAGGCTTTGGTAACCTTCCTTGATATACAGGGTGCCTTTGACAGAATTAATTTCAATCACATAATCGATGCCATGAACAAGTATGGTTTAGATCAAATTACAACTCGTTGGTATAATAACCTTCTGAGGTGTAGAATAGTTATCGCCCAGCTTGGTGGAGAATGTGCGTCAACGATTCCGACAAGAGGCTGCCCACAGGGAGGAATTTTATCTGCACTAGCCTGGAACCTCGCTTTTCAAGAGGCTTTAGAATGCTTAAGAAAGCCAATATATAAAGTTGCATATGCTGATGACCTAGCTTTATGTATTAAGGGAGCTGATCGTCAAACGTTAGTGCAACTTATGCAAGAAGCCCTTGATAAGCTATCTCTTTGGGCATCAAGTAGAGACACGATTTTCAGTGCTAGTAAATCTAAGTGCATGCTCTTCTCTAAGAAAAGAAAAGGATCAGTGTTTGTCCTTAATATAAATGGAACTGTGATTGAGAGAGTCAACTCATTCAAGTATCTCGGGATTGTCATAGACTCCAAACTTAAGTGGAACGAGCATTTGAAACACATAACTGCAAAAGCAAAAAGAAGTCTCTTCTCATTGAAGACGTTCATCGGTCAAGACTGGGGATTCAGTCCACTCAGGTCTAAGTGGATCTATGAGACCTATGTCAGATCGGTTGTGAGTTACGGATCCATTGTTTTTGCACCAAGGTTGCACTCATGTGAATTTCTGCGAAATGAACTTCGAAGAGTGCAGAGACTAGGTCTACTTAGCATTACTGGAGCCATGAAGTCAACCCCGACTGCTACAATGGAAGTTATGTGTGGGTTCATCCCGCTACACCTATATTTAATTGAACGTGCCTGTTTATCAAGAATACGCACAAAAATGGACAACCCTCTAAAGTGGCTCAGTCATACAAACAGTGGACACCTACATTTTCTGGATGGCTACATAGCCAAACATAGTATCCCTACCCCTGGACCTAGCACTGAGTTTTGGTCCTACAGACTTGAATATAAAATAGTTAATAATTGGGATATAACTCACTATGACCTCGTTGGATATACAGATGGCTCTAAAATTAATGGACAGACAGGTGCAGGATGGACACTAACGAAGCAGGACATGGTGTTAGAAGAGCGGTCCCTAAAGCTCGATAAAACCAATACAGTATTCCAGGCGGAGGTTGAAGCTATCAGAAATCTTGCAACAAATATGCCAGCTGCTAAAACAAATGGCAGAAAAATACTAATCCTTTCTGATAGTCTCTCAGCTATAAATAGTTTGGATTTAAGACCAGGTTCAACTGTAAATAAAGACATCATCAACTGTAAAGTCGCTCTCGAAAAACCTCAATGCAACATCACATTGGGATGGATAAAGGGCCACAACGATAGTACGGGCAACGAATTCGCAGATGCTCTAGCGAAGGAAGGAGCTTTAAAAGGATTGCCTGTCACTGTCCCAATTTCTATGTGTCAATGCAAGGGTGCCCTACGTGAGAGCAGCATGAATTTTTGGAAAAAAGACTGGCGAAACCTAAAAACTTGCCGACATTCTAAGATGTTTATTGGAGAGCCAATTTTAAAGAATAAAATTTATAAATTCAAAAGGCACCAAATTATGAATATTGTGGCCATTGTTAGCGGCCATATTGGACTTAACAGTCACCTATTCAAGATAGGAAAAGCACAAACTTCAACCTGTCGTCTCTGCAAGGAGGGGGAGGAAACGCCGATCCATCTCATTTTTGACTGTGCTCGCACCGTAAAGGAGATGTTCCAGCTCGCAGAGGAGTCCAAAGCTAAGAAGACACCAATGGAAGCTCAATGCTTGAAAATATTCTACATTTTCTGTAAATATAATTTATTCAAAAATAAAGATCTTAGCTCCTAAGTAAACTTTCACCGGCTGATACCGGATTAAGTTCCGGTGGGGTGGGGTTTACCTAGGAGTTAAACAAACAAACA
>CP045909.1:1102302-1126873 GCA_013387185.1 Caligus rogercresseyi
TTTTTTTTTTTTTTTTTTTTTCTTTTCAGCAAGATCTTTATTTCATTATTTAATATATACGACGTACACAATATACACATATATATATATATATATTATCCAATCGGATGCAATTCTATCGAACCATATAGGCAAAAAAACAAAAAAAACACTAAGGACACGGAGAACTAATAGCTTATGGACTTTAAATCGGATTATTATCTTCGTTTTTAATTATGTATGCGTGTTATCTGTCTTTGTTCATTAACTTGCTATAATATTACGTTTTTGTTCGTTATTGTGATTTTGTTTTGTTTGGTTTTGGTATTGCTTTTTATACTTCCTAAGTAATTTGATGTTTTTAAGGTCTTAAAGAGGAAAACATTTTAAACTACAATGTTTATTTATGTTGTTTCAACACTGCACAATTTTCCTTTTTTAATTTTATTAATATATATATGTGATATTGTGTACGGCGTTTTTTAAAACTTTATATGTTATTTATAAATTGAACATTACAATTGACGTGAAACAACAATTACTTAAGCAGGAGGTATGTTTAGTATTTTTATGATGAAACGAGTCTTGAGAGTAGGCCATATTTTCACACTCCAGCAGTTATAATTATAATTGGCGATAAATTATCACAAACTTAAGTACAAAAAATATTTTTTCATATAATCTTATTTTTTAAAACGCTTAGAAGTTAGAGTTATGATAAAATTTGTCGTCAGATTATATAAAATGGACATATTTTATTTCCCTGAGTACTTCTTCTATAACAAATATTTATCCAAAATATTGGAGAGGCTCATTCAAAATATTCATTACCACAAACCCATCAGAAGACCCAATTTTTTCTTAATATATTTCTTTATATCAAAATATATTATTTTGAAAAACTATACTATAATGTTCCTGTTTCTCATTTTAAATTATAATATTTTGGAAATATGAAACAAATTTCGAATAATAAAGAACGGTGAGAAATGAGAAAATTATTCCATAGGCAAAATCTATTCTAAAAAAACTAATGGAATGAAAGATCACACTCTTATAGTGTACAAACACACACACACACACACATAATATATATATATATATATATATATAGTATATATATATATAATATATATATATATATATCTATATATATATATATATTACTATATATATATATTATATAAATATATATATATATATCGATATATATATATATATATATATCTATATATATATATATATATTATATATATATATATATAGATATATATATATATATATAGATATATTAGATAGATAAGATAGATATATAGATAGATAGATAGAATAGATAGATAGATGATATAGATAGATAGATAGATAGATAGATAGATAGATAGATAGATAGATAGATAGATAGATAGATAGATAGATAGATAGATAGATAGATAGATAGATAGATAGATAGATAGATCAGATTTGTTGACATTAGCCAAAAAATTCGTTACCAAAGTTATCATTCGTCATTCATCGTTATTTTTTAATTGAACCGTTCTTCATTCATCGTTCGTTATTCTGAAAAACATTGACGACGTGTTTTTAGAAAAGTTTTTGACATTTTTTAACAAATGAAATTTTTTCCCATGAAAATTCAAAAGTCTTTGTCTTTTTTGGCGCCAAAAATGAACGACGAACAATAAGTAATTTTCCTTATCGTTCGTCATTCGTCAAAAACTTTGTCGCTCATCGTTCGCGAAAGACACAAATGAACGAATAATCAACAAGTCTGATATATATATATATCATATATGCAAGTCATCATACACTACAAAAATATTATGTTATCCATGACAAATATTTTTTTTCATTATTTAGCAGCATTTCACATTCATTAATTTCATACTGTTGATAAAATATTTTTTATAAGTGATTGTCAAGCGTAGCTAAAAAAAAGGCGTTATAGTAAAGCCCTCTTTGTACAGTGATTTTAAAGTCACTGTGAATGTATTGTTGGATATGTACGTAAAATATGTACCCAAACCATCCATTGATTAGTCTTATGTAATCCACCCACTATTATGCAAGAGTCACATAAATGCAAATCATTAAGTGCTGTCAAGCAGGAATTCAATTGTTCAAGCTTCGAATGTTTATTTTTCATACTATCATATTTTGTTTTTATGGCATAAATGCCTATGAGTCAACATTAATTTATGAATGTAAATGAAATGAAATGTATATTACAGTGTGAACAAAAAAAAACAATAAAAGAAAAATATACACTCAGAGAGTGCAAACCTCCGCCGTCACGGGGTCTTTATAAGCCTTCCGAGGCGGATTTTTCACAACTGGGGCGGCGTAGAGGGACGGGGGAGGGTTCCCCTCGACGTAATTCCGAGAGGAAGACGCTCCCGGCACCCAATTTTACAGCACAGCGACATCTATTGGCAGAGTAGGCTAACTTGAATATTTATTAGTATTTAGCTCGTTTTGCATCTTAATTCTGCACTCAGAGATGCTAAAATTTAATCACTAGTTCCTTTTGGCATTTCCAACAACTCCACAAAGTTTCATCCGAATCCGTTCTGTACTTTTGAGTTATCCTCCTGACAAACAAACCAACCAACAAACCAACGCCAGTGAAAACAATACCTACTTCGGCGGAGGTAATTAAGAAATGTTTAAGGTTCATCAACCCTATAAAATAATAAGGAATATTTTTAAGTTCAATAGCTCAATGCTCCCTCGCCCTAGCTAGCTAGACATCAAGACTCCTTCTTATACATTTTGTGACCGTAAGATATGTGGACTTTTGTTCCATAATCAACAGCTGCATTTTCTCTTTTTATCTCAGAACTAAAAAACGTTGCCTTTACATTCTTAACAGAAAAAACAACACCAAATTCACCGGATAAAATGTTAAGAAACCGATTCTTAACATTCATTTTATAGTTTAAAATCTTTCTTATTCTGGTTCTGAAATAGGGATGCAAGTGTTCGATTAATATATTAAATGTTAATTGTTTCATTAGGCGATTTAGTCGATAAAAGTGCCAAGATTAAGCGATTGGTTTATTTTGTGGATTTGGAATAGGTATCCTTACAAAAATAACGTTATTGGGTTAAAATTATCTAATGAAGTTTTTTGTAATTTGTCGACTTGAAATAATAAACCTTATTCCAATGACGTCTTTGACAAATTTCCACATAAAAACAAGAGCTTATAAGAAGATTGATTACAATAACAGACATAAAAACCGGTAAAGATATTGAAGTTTTATTAACATACAGACAGAGGGGCGCCAATGACCGGTCGATTAATTGTAACTAACAAACTTTAATCGTTAAAATTTGGTCAATTATTAATCGTTAGTCGATAGCTTTTTGCACCCATATTATGTATACATAGGTCCAAATCTTCCTATTTAGGCCAAAAATTGGTAAACATGGTGCAGTAACGATTTTCATTCTAAAATATGTGATGGTTGTCATCGTCTACGAAACAGAAGAATCCAATGATACTGCCAGCATACATATATACACGAGAAAAGACATTATTTGTCGGGATGCAATGGCGTCGCATGAATCACATAAAACATACTTGCTTGCTAACAATGTCATTGAGCAAAAAAAAAGGGCCTCATCGCTGAAGACGATTTTACATTGCTACATAATAAGGATCGTTTCAAAATTTTCCTTTGCCAATTTTACGATTCTTCTGACTTTTGAGGTGTTCAAGCGGTTTAAGTTATTGTGTCAACTTGATCTTATAGATCTTTAAGTAAATTCGCCACAACAATGTCACAGAGATGCTCAACTATTGAGACATAGTCTCACTGGCACAGGAACACTTTGAAGCGTTTATTTGGACTCAATTTTGTACACCAAACTTGATTTTTTTAATTTGTTGGCCAATTACGTGTACCATAAATTGGCATTAATGCTTTTACTAATGGATTACCACTTTTCTAATAAATTTTTATTATTAGCAAGCGTTGCTTGACTGTGCCTTGCTTCATGATGAGACTTCAATTATTTCCGAATCTTAAAGAAATAATGTCAATATGCCATTATCGTTCTCGAAACTTATTAACGTAAATTATAAGCGTCTCTATGAAAAACCTGTATTGTCTTTTTATTTCTCAACCAGATGGAGTATAAAAAGCTTTCTCTTTATTCAAGGACAATATAATCCATATTTGTTTAGATTCCTTTAATGATAATCATATTTTAATATTATCAAAGAAGGAATAAGTCCTGTTGAGCAGGGCATTATTCCGTTATTGTCTGTATTCATGTATAATAATCGGGAAAACAATAAACAGCTGTTGCCAGAAGATGGGATGGTAAGAGCATATATAATGTCTTGGACCACGACAGATCAACTTAACTCACAATCTCTAAGGTAGACGTCAATTTACAACTACAATTCCTTCATAATTTCATGTAATTAAGAAAATTAAGCTTATTAATATAAAACTTTTTTAAATCTCAATACTTAAAAAACTTATCTACAAACTATATAATATAGAGTGATATATATCACGTGACCAAAGATTATGGCACCATTTGGAATGCTCTCCATTTAATTAGCGTGATGTCTCATTGTGATAAACAATATTTCTTTAACATTCATTTAATATTAACTAGAGGCATATATACACTCAGAGAGTGCAAACCTCCGCCGTCACGGGGTCCTTATGAGCCTTCCAAGGCGGATTTTTCACGACTGGGGCGGTTTAGAGGGTCGGGGGAGGGTCCCCTCGACGGAAATTCCGAGAGGAAGACGCTCACGGCACCTGAATTCACAGCACAGCGACATCTATTGGGCAGAGTAGGCTAACTTGAAATTTTTATTAGTATTTAGTTCATTTTGCATCTTAAATCTGCACTCAGAGATGCCAAAATTTAATCACTTGTTCTTTTGGCATTTCAACAACTCACAAAGTATCATCCGAATCCGTTCCGCACTTTTTGAGTTATCCTGCTGACAAACAAACAAAACCAACCAATAAACCAACGCCAGTGAAAACAATACCTCCTTCGGTGGTGGTAATAAAAGCCATTATATACTATATCATTAAATGAATACATGTCTAGTGACTAGTCTTTCCCTTACTAAATGCAACGTTCATAATAATATTCGCCTCATTATGACGTCACGCAAAACAAATTCAAACAATGTCGATATAAATATATATTTTACATTTAGAAGCAATATTTTGTATATAAAAAAGATCAATTTATATTTTCATTCATTTTATTAAGTACGCTTTCAAAATAAAATTACCGCCAAAGTCTTTGGTAGACATCGCATTACATAAGATATTTTTTTCCTTCAACATTTGCTTCAAGGATGATTTGAATGATTCTTTACCACGCAAAGCATTCTTTAAAAAAATATTTGAATATACTTACACATGTATAAGTATATTTATTCAAGTAGGATCATGCCAAGAAGCTATAAGAATTGGTTCTTAAACTCCTAGACACGCAGACACTCTGTTGTCATGTTGTCTTCCATAAGTTGTTCATTATGTATAATACAAGTATTGGAAATAATAATAATATAGGCACATCACTTAGCAATAAGTCTTAAAAAACCAACTAGCTTTTTATAACGAAATATTTTAGGTTATTTGCACGCCTTAAAAATATTTAATTAACATATATCTATACTAAAAACAAAATTTTTTTCTTACATAATACAACTTTATTACAATTATTTCTTAATATCATAACTAACAACACAGATTTATATATTGTCAACACTTTTTATCCATGAATTCACAATTTTTCATTGTTTCTTCTTCATCGGGAGGGGCACTTTGGAATTCACAGATATAAAGTGTCATCTTAGTGGTCACAAACTCCATTTCCTCTTAATGTGGACCAACACAAAAATAGTTAAATTCAATAAAAAGTAATAGATAAATCCAAATTCTCATAAATAGATTCATAAAATATCATAGTTCTGATCAGACTTGTTGACGTTCGCGAAAAGAGTTGTCGTTCGTCTTTCGATTGTCATTCACCAAAAGTTATCGTTCTCATTCTGGAAAAATTGGCGACGTTTTTTAGAAAGGAAATTTTTCTCGCCATTCTGGAAAAAAGTGATGACGTTTTTTAGAAATGAAATTTTCGTCATGAAAATAAAATCTTTATCTTTTGTTTGGCGCCAAAACGAACGATAGGAATTTTGTAGTCGTTCATCGTTCGCGAACGAAGAACTATTACCAATGAATGACAAATCAACAAGTCTGGCTCTGACCACCTGCCCGCATCCAATAAGACGTGTTTGGATGTTTCCTTACTTTTCCACAAAAGAAGTTCCATGTTTTTCATGAGTAGCTCCCCAAAATAATGTGGGTTACTAGTTTATACTTTAAATTTGATTGAAGATATTTCCGATTTCCATAGAAAGTATTTCAATTGTGTATATCTACTTCTTAAAATTTAAATATTTTTTAACATAATTACTATCAAATTAAAGGTGGAATGAATAAATATTAATTATTTAATTTATTGAAATTATAGACAAAATAAGCGTTTGGTACTCAGTTAAATCCGGGACAGATCACACCTCACCATCAGAGGCATTATGTATCTTAGTTTGTAAAGCAAGCGGATAGCCTTGTTTTTAAGTCTATATAGATGACAAAGACAAACATAATGGACAAAATACTAGAAGATAATTATCTTCTAGTAATTTTGTAATTATAATCAATTGCCATGCAAAGTGGTGGTTGATTTTTAAGTAAGTATAGCAGATTAAAACAAAAAACAAGTCTATCTAATTGCCATTTTAGCCCCAAAGTGGAACCCGTTCTAGAATCTCTTTTTGCAAAACAAATATATATATATATATATTGTAATAGCATGGGTAAAGTTTACTTTCCACCTAAGAAATAAAATTAAGATTTATGACGCTGTGCTAATGCACTGATGGCAAAGGCTAATGCTTCAAGTACACAACCATAATCAGCCATGTTTTGAGGAAAAACTTTTTATATGTAGTTTATTTGCAGAAAAACCCCGTAAAGATACAATTTGGCAAGCTTGCAAGGTAGTTTTTTGTATTATAGTATTTTATTATTCATATGGCGTATGTATTGAATGTTTGATATAGTTAAGGTATTTTGAAATAAAAGGTATGCTCATATTGCCTGGAGAGCTGACTTTTCGCCTGCCGGTAGTTTTTAATGACGTACCACCGGCAGGGGGAAGAAGAACATTAGTAATATATTTTTATAATTGATTTTAGAAGGCATAAAAAATAATAATAAGATTATGACTTTTTAGTTTTCCATGACAATATGAAATAAACCTTGGCTTTCGTAAGCTCAGCTGCATTCTTTGAAAGACAAAACACCACTCATTACACTTTTTGACAGCAGATATATCTTATAACCATATTAGTATTTAGCACTTTTACACATTTCAATAACCTGTAAAAGGAATGAGCTTTGCAAAATTAATCAATCAAACGAACTCTTAGAATGAACAATCGAAATGCATTGCTAGGAAAAAAACTGAATACATAATTAAAAGTTTACGTCAATTAAAAATCGGTCAAAAATATAAATTTATGACACGCCAATTATATATAGCATTTATATTTTTTGATTATAAATAAATTTCCATATAATTAACTTTTTAACCTATTATTTGAAAATCGGGTTGGGTGCATTTTTAGCGTGTTCAACACTCTGCTTATCCTTTGTTTTTTCCTCCAACATTGCACACCACTATGATAAATTAAAAACGTCAAGATCGCTTGTAAATTGGGCATGCTCTTAGGCTTAAATATTTCTTACAAATAACATATTAGATGAGCACGAGAAAATGCAATAACGTCCATTTCTGCTAAATATCCAACAAATCAGTGCCTTCATTTGAAGAGATCCTCCATGAAAAAGCCTTTGTAGTCATGACGAAGGGGTATAAAACAGTTATATCAATGTTCAGTAGAATATGGACTACGAGTTGCAAGGGATCCAACCATGGAGATATAAAGACATAGATAGCTTATTTAATTCTTGTGCCCAATATAAACAAATATTTATATCTCTATGATCAACTTACGATGACGTAGTACAAATTACTTAGTTTATATTGGGCTCAGAGACAGCTGAAGGATGTTTCTCTGCTATTGAAGGGATAAGCTCTCTCTCTTCTCTCTCTTTATATCTCTATGGATCCAACAGGTTTTCCCCATCTTCTTTCCACGTGATATGAGGTTATAAATGCAACCAAAATCAACATTCTTGGCTATATGTAGTATAACAGACATTTTGATATTACTCTGGGGATTTAGGTTCAATCCTTGACGTTGTATGTGTGAATAAAAACTCATTTTCCTGATAAACTTATTAATATATTGGTACCCGTAATATAACCTTTTATATATTATATGGATATGATGAAGAAAAAACAATCAATTCAATTTTCCTATGATTATTTTAAACTGAAATACTAAATACTCTAATTACTAAGGGACATATTTACCTCCACCGAAGTAATGTTTGTTTTCACTGGCGTTGGTTTGTTGGTTGGTGGTTTGTTTGTCAGCAGGATAAATCAAAAAGTACGGAAAGGATTCGGATAAAAACTTTGTAGAGTTGTTGGAAATGCCAAAAGTAACAAGTGATTAAATTTTGACATCTTTGAGTGCAGAATTAATATGCAAAATGAGCTAAATACTAATAAATATTTCAAGTTAGCCTACTCTGCCAATAGATGTCGCTGTGCTGTGAAATCGGGTGCCGGGAGCGTCTTCTTCTCAGAATTTCCGTTGAGGGGAACCCTCCCCGTCCCTCTACGCCACCCAGTCGTGAAAAACCAACCTCGGAAGGCTCATAAGGATCCCGTGACGGCGGAGGTTTGCACTCTCTGAGTGTATATATGCCTCTAGTTTAATATTACAATTTTAAAATATTGCAGAAATGGGGTGTATTAGTTCTTTGGAAGCTTGCTTGACTCTCCATGTTGGGGGCGCATGTTCGACTCTCCAAGATTTGAAGGCCAAATTAGTCAACCTTCTTTTTAAGATCCTAGATTTGATGGATTAATTTAAATACTTATAAGTTAATCATACAAATTCAAATTCCCACAGATACAATTCTATTGAGCCTAGTAGGTCAAAAGCAATATCTGTTTTGGCAAAAACGTACAATAAGGCACATAAGTATATTTATGCCACAATACGCAAACCTACAATTTTAAAATTTACCATGCATAAAATATAAATTCACTTCTCCTTGCCAAGAACATAAAACATAGGAAAAAAATAATTTAAAACTTTGAAACCGTATTTGATTTTCGTTGGGCGTTACATTTGTGGAGAAAAATAATTTTCATGTCCATCTTCTAATAAAAAGACCCTTATTATGAACGATGAAACAGGCTTATAAATGGCTTTGCTGTTTGCTGTTAAAAAGAGCTTTATTTATTTATTTACTTATTAGTTATTTAGTGTATTTTTAATTGCACTGTTATCATGTGGGCCAATAGGAAATAAAAACTTTGACCGATAAAAAAAATTACTTTTGCTCTTTATTTTTTAGATATCACTTTAAAATATCATTTTTATGACAAAAAAAAATTGATTTTGAAGTATGATGAGGCCCTAGGCAAAGAATCCTTTTAACTAAAATGCATATTTAAAATAAAAATGTGAGGCAATGAGTAACGGGGATCCGGATTGGACAGGGACCGGACAACTGCTCGGCATAGACCAGTGTGTAGGACCACCCAGGTACATAATAAAATAAAATATGAAAACCCGATTTATAAAATAATGTAAAATTCATAAACTTTTGTCATTGTATTGTATGGAATATTTTTAGAATAAAAAAATAATATTTTTCTTATTGACAAAAGATGGAACTATTCGATAAAATATACTATCGGTATTAGTAGTCGATTGCAAACTGTGTTAAATCGTTGTTGGTAGATATTTAAAAAAATCTTCTGTCAGATGGCTTTGGTAGATTTAGGAACAATCCAGGTGCCGCATTTTATAGGACAAAAAGTACTGCTTTCTCATTAAGGAAAGGTTCACAAAATTCACAAAAAAATATTTGTATCTCCTTGGCCTCCCCTCGAAATGGAACAGCCAGATTTTTGAATCATTACTTGGTATTCACAACGAAATGAAATTTTCTTCTCAGTTGATGATTTAGGCGGATGTTCTGTTTTTACAAGACCACATAAAGATTGTGGGTGTTTATTCAACTCGACACTTGAGTGATTTGTTCAATGTCGTGTGGTGAAAATTTGCAAATATTTTATTCTTCTAAACTCACCCAATCTCCATTTTAAATGCTTGGAAAGGCATTGTTCTCTTCGGTCTCAGAAAGAACAACAAATCACCGAAGTCAAAGTCAAATATCTTATGTATTTAAACTCAAACACATGTCAAAAGCTGTCCTTCAACGAACTTCTGCATCCTTCGAGCTGAGAAACCTATTTTTGCCGGTAGCGGCAAAATATGCAGCTTTATCTTTTAAAATCCTCTCGATAGAAGAAAGAGGACGTGCACGTCTAACAGAAGAACCATTTAATATTTCCCAAGTCTCTCCCTCCAACATCGAAAACTGATAAAATTAATTCAAGAAGTTAAAATAATGTATAGCCTTCTTCATATTTTATGCTTTATTTTTAACATTTGTGTTAGAGTTGAAAATATTTAATAGTTGTGTAATTGGTTGTAGTTTGATTATAAAAAGGAATTTATTGATTATATATTTATATGATATTTTACTGTTTGTGTTCCTCCCCAGAGCAAAAATTTTAGACTATAAGGTTAATTATTTTTTTAATAACACATTTGCTACGGTTTTATTTATTAAATATGACATTTTTATTTTTTAAATAATAAACGAACTATTTTGAAATAAAATATATTGCTGACGATTGGCAAAAATCCTGTAATCGGAAGCGGTATTCGGTATACAGTTCAAAATGATTGGTAAAAGTAAAGATAATCTACCGTACTAATGATCTACCGACTACAAATCCACGGACAAAAAGGAATGGATCATCATAGATAAACAGCTCCATGTAATAAAATTCGAAGCATTTTACATTTTCAGTAAAATTGTTTTAATACATAGGATCTTCGTATTCTAAGGCAGAGAACAGCTTAAAATTCCTCCAAAGCTGAGACACACTAAAAAAAATCTACTGGCAGTATCAGTATTACTAAATTCTGAAAAATCCATTTACTAGAGGGTCCAATCAACGTTAAAGAAATAAATCTAGGCTATCGATTGACAAAATGAATAAAGATATCGGTACTTTTTTTTAAGTTAATTTTTTAAAGCATTTGATAAACTTTTAGCAGGTACTACCATCTACCAGTTAGCAATCAGTTGCCCCATTATTAATTCCTCCCTGTCGATATATATATATATTTATTTATTATTCATTATATATATAAATAACAATACGAGTATGCTTAGTTTAAGAAGGGGTGGATGACATAATTGATCGTAATTAAAAGTAAATTCCTTTTAATGCTAACATTTCTTTGATCTAAGCACCTCATCTTTTTATTTTTCTTCATCTAGAAATATCATTTATTATTTATTTTGCTTAGAAAAAATATCTGCACATTTTTGGGTAAAAAATATCTGGTCATGAGAGCATCAATGATAAAATCCTTGTTATAAGTTTATTTATGAATGTAGGTTAACTTGGACTATGATTTTTTTTTGTGATATAACAGTTCCAAACTATTGCAGATAAGCTGTTGATTAGCAGTTAGATTATAGTATAATATTTGTGAGCATTTTATATTTTAACGGATCCAGGCATTCGAGAGCAAGTCTCCAGATCCAGATGACAGAGCGTACGTTATTTGATACTACTTTTTAGAGTTCTGTTCATTAAAAGATCTTTCCTCGGAAAGGTTTCATTTTCCGTTCAGTTCCCAAACCTGTATTTTTCATGTATATGTTTATTATATTGTTATTGCATCTTAAGGATAACATGTTAGATATATTTTACTATTATTTACGTTCAATTTTTTACTTTGTGAAGTTTATTTATTTCTAATATAAATGTACATTACTAAAACTCTGATTTATAGACATATTGTTACTTACATCAAATAATATATAAGTCAGAGCACACAAAAATTATAAGCTATATTCATTTTATCAAAATTAAATATTATTTGTCATGAATTATGTATTATATGTTAATTAAGATAATTAAGATAAATATTTGAAGTCTAAAGATAAAATATTTCAATATTTTTTTATTCGTTTAATTATTTCGTTATAATTTATTTCATAAAATTTAGTAATTACTAACTGAAATATAAGATGCTTTTACTTTTTTATAAACATAATGTAAAGTTCATTTCTATATAAATAAAAAGCTTGAAACTGAACTAACCTTCAAAAGTTATAATAGTAAAAAATATTTAATATACGGACAGACTAGTTAACTAACGAAACCTCGTTCTTTTTTTTGTACATTAAATTCGAATTATATTTTTGTATCCAATATAATTATTCGAATAAGGTAAATATTCAAGACACAGTTGAATAGAATGAATAATATTTAGATTTATATCGTGGGAAAGTATCAGTATATATATTAAGCACCCATATTATCATCTCCCAACTTAATAAGTGCTAAACAAATGATCATCAATTGTAAAAATGTATTGTATTTTGCTTATTTTTTTAATATTTTAAATTCCTTCTTAAATAATCTAATAATAGTAATTATCAACTTTTTGGAGACATTTAAGAAAATATTCAAAGTAATACACAATTTAACATATTATTTACTTTCAATGATAATTTGCATATAATAACCATTTTATATGGTCCGTAGCACAATCAGTCAGTATTAATCAATTATATTAATATACAATATCTTCCATAAGTTGTCAAAACTTTTACCCACAAGAATGCAGTCTAATAAAATGTATGTTTCAGACTTCCTATCAAGAAGAGCTTGAAACATATTATGAGAGCAACTTCAAGGATTAGAACCCCATCTCTTTGTGCGTAATATTGAGTTGTATTCATTAACTAGTCGATTTTAAATGTGTATTATTTAAAGCTCCTTTATAATGTTTTAAATAATAAAAAAACTTGGCAAAAATAAAGATATTTCTTTGTTAATATACATCTTGTTCATGGTTATGAATAAAATGCAGATGGGTTTTTTATACTAATTTTACAAAAATATGTGCTCAATTTATTAACGGAATATACACACAAACTGTATTTTATTGTATCATTTTTCATATAGAATCTGGTTCTCTATTCTATAGTTATCAATATGTAATATATGCATATTCACGAGGTTTAGTGAATTATTGTGACTTTAATTGCGAACAGTAACTATAAACCGAACACATGGAAAGTATTGGGCACAAAGTCACGTTTGGTAAAACGGGGCATTGGTTTGCTCCCCCATTGATGGGAGAAAGACAGCAACAGAAAAAACGAGAGAGTGATACTTTATATTTTTATTATGAAAATGGAGATTTATGTATCATTACATGATTTAAAAATTGAAGCCTCACTCTATCTTTAGTTCCTAAATTTATTGTTCACCGTTGCTCATATCTGAGGACTAGCGATAGGAGAAGATTTTTTTGAAAACTTAAAGGAATCAACAATAACTAGAGGCATATATACACTCAGAGAGTGCAAACCTCCGCCGTCACAGGGTCCTTATGAGCCTTCCGAGGCGGATTTTTTCACGACTGGGGTGGCTAGAGGGACAGGGGAGGGTTCCCCTCGACGGAAATTCTGAGAGAAAGACGCTCCCGGCACCCGATTTTACAGCACAGTGACATCTATTGGCAGAGTAGTTTTAACTTGAAATATTTATTAGTATTTAGCTCGTTTTGCATCTTAATTCTGCACTCAGAGATGCCAAAATTTAATCACTTGTTCCTTTTTGGCATTTCCAACAACTCCACAAAAGTTTCATCCGAATGCGTTGTGTACTCTTTGAGTATCCTGCTGACAAACAAACCAACAAACTAACAAACCAACACCAGTGAAAACAATACCTCCTTCGGCGGGGTTACAATAAAATAGTCACCAACGAAAATTATCATTTTGACTCCTTATATAGCATTTTAATACTTTCTTCCTGTATGGCTTGATGGAAAATAAATCCCCTCTTATAAAAATGAACCTTGTAGTGTTCAATAAGAACATAAAACTATGTTTGTTACATGTCGAATTTATCAACAAATTCTTGCAGCTTAGAATATTCAAGTTACATCATCCTTTCAAATAAAAATGAGTTGATAACTAAAGAAATAGTTGTGGGGTATTGGAATGACTAATATATATCAGTTACTGTAAAAACACATTGCTAAGTCGCAATAGTGCCCACTCACGATTGTTTTGAAAACCAAAATATTTAAAATTGTTAATTTTGAAATCCAAAGACAAATAGACGCTTATTTCGATAACGAACCTACAGTTCTATCATATGAAACTTGAACGGATTTCATTGGCTTCTAAATTAACTATGATTAGGATTTCATAACCACATGATCCAAATGATTCATTCATAATCCCTGATAAATTCATAATGAACCGATATGTCAGAAGGGAAAAAAACATAACCACGCGTTACAATTATTCGGCAGCAAGATCAGCGTTATTGAAGATCAATAAAGGGAAGTTTAATATTTTTTATGGAACCTCATAATATTTATATTCCGTTCAAAGAATCATACTTAGAAATAAATATTTATTCATGTTTATTATGTAAACATTTAGATAATATTCAGAAGCAATTCCATTTTAATAATATATATAACATAATACATCCAAATATACTTATTTTCTGAGGACATTTCGGATTTAAGTTCTTACATCATATGGATTTTTTTTTGAATTGTTGTCGTTTTTAAGTTCGTCATCATTTTTAATAATAATTTATGATCAAAAAATGTATTGAAAATGTTATTCCAATCAATTTGGTGAATATTTGCGAGGAAACCTCTTCTATCGATGGCAAACTTGTTGTCCGTCTGGCACTCATAAAACCCTTCGTCCTTTGGCATAGCCGGGTCGATTTCCACCTTGCTCTTAAGCCGATGTCTCGACAACTTCCATTCGCTTATCTGTTTTTAAGAAAGCATAAGAGGAAAAATATTAATATTTTTAGACGTAAGTAATTGTTTTTCGTATGATTTCAAAGTGGAGGATTCCTTACACTAACATGATCATAGGCAGCATAGGCATTGAGCTCCAGTCCATCCTTGATCCAGGTGATGTGTGGACGGGGTATGCCTTGTGCAACGCAAACAAAGCTTATCTTACGTCCAAGATGATAGCGCTTCATGAAGTGAGATGATTTTATTATTCGAGCTCCCTGTAAGTATAATTTAAACGTTATATTATTTCTGGGGTCAAATGCTTTTATTGAAAGGGAATTCTATTCAAAATGTTTTTTATGCATTTTATAAAAAGTTTTCTTGCAATATTTTGTGCTTATAGTAAATCTTATAACTTAAAATAGTTATCGCAACAATATCATCAGAGTTGAATTAATAAATACAAATAAGTTTTTTATGTTATTTAAACATGGAAATTCTAAATGTTGAAATCAAAAGTTAAAAATCAAAAAGTTTTTTATAACGATATCATTAATCAATTTATCTTCGAATTTTCCTTTCCCCAGACAAAACTTTTGCAAAGCCTACAGGCTTGGCATCGGTTTCGACTACACCTTCTGTTGTATATATATATATATATATATATATATATATATATATATATATATATATATATATATAGAGTGGCTAGGCAAAAATGTCCGGTTGATAAGTTTGTTTCTTGTGCGCAGAGCGTACGTAAAAATTCAAAACAAGTAAATCAGCTACGCTTTTGAAACAAATAGCTACAATTTATAACTATAAAATATATCTCAGAAATGAGTGTTCAGCAAGCGAAAAGACAACGGATTCACGATTTGCTTGACGCGCAAATAAATCAAGTCGATATTGCCCGGATCGTTGGCGTTGATATCCGTACTGTCCGTCGTATCCAGCAAACCAAAAATGATGGTAAAGGCTTCAACAGAGCTCCTGGATCTGGTGGCCATAACAAAAAGCGGACAGACGACTTTCTCAATGAAGTTAAGGCCAAAGTTGAATCGGACCCCACCATCAGCCTAAACCTCTCCGAAGAGTTCAACGTGTCCAGGCGCACAATCCAGCTGGCTGCCAAGGAAGATTTGGGCTTGCAATCATTCGTTCGGACCCACCGACAGCTATTGACAGCAGCAGCGATGGAGAAGAGGCTCGATAGGTGCAAGATCATCCTAAATTGGTTGAAAAAGAAGCCGTGTCTCATCAAAATATTTTAGACAAAAAGATCTTCACGGTGGACCAAGTTTACAATCGCAGAAATGATCGATGGCTTGCTAAGCAACGTGAGGATGTCCAAGGAGTCTTCAGGACCAAGAATCCCCAGCAAGTGATGGTCCTTGGTGTATTCAGGTCCGACGGAAAGAAGATGCCTCCATTCTTCTTTCGGCCGGACGAGAAGATCGACACCGAGGCCTACTACAAAGTCCTGAGGTATACTGTTCTGCCATGGTTTAAAAAAACTACCCCACCGGAAACTATGTGTGGCAGCAGGATGGTGCACCATCTCATATGGCGGCTAAGAACCAAAAGTTCTGCAAGGACAATATGGCCCATTTCTGGCCGAAGACCTTCTGGCCACCGTCATCCCCGGATCTAAATCCGCTGGATTTTTCTGGTGGGGCGCAATTGAGAGCAAGACCAACCGGACCCCTCACCTCAATCTTGACTCTCTGAAGGCCACCATCATCAAGGAGTGGGACAACTACCCTGAGAAGCACATTATAAATGCCTGCAAACGCTTCCGGCCCACCTCGAAGCCGTCGTGAAGGCCAATGGAGGCCATATTGAATAATTTAGATCCTTTTATATACTACTTAAAGCCAAATAAATTTCAGTTCCATAGAAGCAACCAATTAAAAGTTAATTAAG
This sequence comes from Caligus rogercresseyi, assembly GCA_013387185.1. Lineage (NCBI taxonomy): Eukaryota > Metazoa > Arthropoda > Copepoda > Siphonostomatoida > Caligidae > Caligus > Caligus rogercresseyi. The sequence goes on from CP045909.1 coordinate 1,119,281, forward strand.
TTCACAAAATCAAAATATCAAACCGGACATTTTGCCTAGCCACTCTGTATATATATATATATATATATATATATATATATATATATATATATATATATATATATATATATATAATATATATATATATATATATATATATATATATATATATAATATATATATATATATATATATATATATATATATATATATATATATATATATATATATATAATATATTATATATATATATATATATATATATATATATATATATACATACTACATATATACATATGTGGAAATTTATTTAAATACATTTTGTAAATTACACATTGTGCTATCATTGTTGTTTTAAAAATATTGTGTAAATTTAATACAAAGATTGTAGTTTGTAATATGTGAGTCTCAATTTAAGTGAATCACCCTGTATATAATATATATATATATATATATATATATATATATATATATCCTACTCTTTTCTCAGTGGTTATGAAACAATAATATTAATTTACGAAGATTATCGTATTTATTCTCAAAAATATAAACTTTAATTTGATTTATTTTTCGCTTGCCCAGAACTTTTTCAAATGTTTGTCTTGATTTGTCAAGCTTTTTTAATGCCTAACAAACTAAACGGTACTTTATACATTGTTTCAGCTGATTGTTTAAGTAAGCAAACGACAACTTTTTTTCTTTTTTTTAGGGTAACGTATTTTCTTATGAAATTTTCAGCAGCAATCATAATTTTACTTAATAATCGACTTAAACTGATTCTTACACAAAAATATACATAAATACTAAGTCATCGTATGAATTGTGTATGAATAAAGTTTCCTTATAATTAAAAATACCAAACGGTTAACTTTTTCAAGAGCGTGATGGGTTTGAAATAAATGAGCGTGTATAAAAAAACGGTCATAATTTATCTCATGGCTGTGTGAACATTTACTGACAGATAATAATATCATCCTTAAAGGTTTTTGTATCATCGGACTCCTCCATATCGTATACAAACCCTTTGAATATATTATTCCAATACAGTTCAACAAAAGAAATTAACCCCTCAATTTCATAAGAATAATTGATGTTTATTTGGTTATTTTGTCTCTGACAATAAATATATAACAATCCGAGGATCGGACGTATAAAAATAAAGAAAATTGAGTTGGCCAATGTGGAAAATTGTTTGTTTGTTTAGCTCCTAGATTGGACCCACCTCACCGGAACTTAATCCGGTATCAGCTGGTAGAGAACCAATCTAGGAGCTACGATCTTTATTATTAAATATTTGTTTAAAAACACCATAAACCATTATATACTTTAAAATATATTCCTCCAAGGATAACTTCCTATCTTTAATCTCTCCCTTAAGAGCCATCATTCTTTCCATTGTTACTGGGCAATCGAAGATGAGGTGGTGTGGAGTTTCGTCATCCTCGTTACATAGTCTATAAGTTGGGCGTAGGGGAAAAATTATTTTTTTGTGAATTTGCAAAAAATACCTAGAAGGGGCTGCTGCTCTTAGAGTCTGACTCCCTCAGAATTACGAACTTCTCTTACTTCTTCAACAATCATATTGAATCACGAATAAGATATTTTATAATAAAGGTACCGATTTCTCCTCGCTTCGATTGCCTCTAGTAAGAAGATAATGAATGACGCATGTGTATTTTTACCGGGAAGAGTTTTTCTTCTTCACGTGCTTTCTATTTATTATTTTTATAAGTTGTGTGTTAAAGCGGAACTTGTTTTGGCGCAAGTTTCTTGCAGTTCGTTCTCTCTTGAATTACCATCTTCTTTCGGCTTCCTTTTTTCGGATGACCGTTTGATCTTTTGATCGATAAATATTAGCAAAATATCGATATAAAGATCATTTTTTATTAAATAATTTGAAAGGGAAAAAAATATTACCAAATGAAGATAGGCGTCATTTGAAGGATACAGTACATACGTATCACCGTTGATATTTTGTTAACATGAACAATCTCTAATAAATATCCTATGATAGCGTATTTTATTGAGATAAGAAGGAATTTTATGATTGATATATTTGAGGTAAATAAAGTAATTAGATGAGAATAAGAATTTTTTTTAAAATATATTGTAAACTTTCAACTTTTGGGTGCTCGTTCAATGTTTAGTTCATTGAACCTATCTTCCATAAAAACGTTTGATTGGCATTTCCTTAAAGAACTGATTTTGATCCGAGACACAAACTTATATAAGGCCTTATTATTACAAACTCAAGTTCTAAGACCAAAAATGATTAGGTCTGGTATCAATGTGTTAAAAAATACCAATATTCGGGTGGCGTGTATCGATATTAATCGTGGAAGGATATATTGAAATATATCGCCTTCATTTATTGCTGCCGCTCATCCCCTGCGACCGAAAAACTTTTGATATATAACAATAAACCGATACAGATAAATATACCGATTACGTATACCAGCGGTAGATTTCTTCAACCGAATTCATTAAGATAATTATCAAATTTGATGTTTAATATAGCCAAATATTTTAAATAAAATAATTTGTTAAAAAATTGTCTATTGCTTATTAAAAGTTAAAGGTGTGTTTATATCCAGGAACGTATTCCGAGCTGCAACAGACAGGGTTTTCTTATGAATGCCCCCATAGGAAAGTCCCAGAACGTCTCTAATATCAAAATATCATGAGGAAATTTAGTGGCTATAAATTCTTCAATACTATTAAATACAGTTTTCACTATTTATATGTACATTTAATTTTTTAAACTGAGGTCATGTACAAGTTAATAAATTGATAATAAATAATTGATCGGATCGTAAAAATCCCTCATCTTTATATCACTATATTGCAAAGAATTCCTTTCCCCCTGATCGCTCACAAGCTCACATTTAATTAATGTGTTAGAATCTTATATTTAAGTTTTGGCTACTTTATGCTCACCCCAATTTTCTGTACGTCAACATTAACAACGATACTAATAGACATTCTGATTTAAAACATCTTTTACACTTGCTTACGCCATTTAGAATTTTTGATTCAAGTTCAGTAAGGAATAAGGAACTAATTATTATAAAAAAGATTAAATCAATACTTCCTGTTAAAACATAATGTTCAAGGACTTACCACCAAATTAAGGTTTTACTGATTCGACAAATATGTATCTCATCAAACATACTACATAAAGAATATTCTATACAGATTGAATATGTCAATTCAGCTTTAGGCTCCATTTTTCGTATCCATAGCATCGCCGAGTATTTTAAAAAAAAACACAAACGTTTACCTATTTAGGAAAAGGACGACAATGCATGGGTCAATAAATCTTGACTACTGATTGCACTACTTACCCCCAAAAACGATATTCTTAGAATTATCAACCTCGAAAGAGTCGACATTTCATAAAATGTGGAAATCAATGGATCGAGTTAAAGTATATTTTAAATTATGCCAGTTTTGTGTATTATTGTAAAAATAAAATAAAATCAATTTTGTACCTAAGCATTGAAATTGTCCAGAAGAAATGGCCCAGGAAAACGACCAAGGAAAAAATTACTCAAGATAGAAAAGGAAGATGATAAGTCATAGAAAAATGGTAAAAATACATTGGTAGGCAAGTATTGAGTGGAATACAATTGAGTGCGATACAAATACCATTTCTAATTAAAATGAGTAAATAATAACAAAAAATAACTAGATTTTTGCAATTATAGATTAACGATATCTCTGTTTTTTTATATTAGACTTGGATAATATTTATTGGGTATTATTTTTCTTGTGTCATCATTTTCTTTTCAGTTATAAAATTATTTAATATGTTATCTAAAAAAGAGTACAAAAAATACAACAGATAACATAAAATAAATAATTCATCATTTTCATTTTATATCATGGGGCAATTCTTCATTGTACATTTTTTCTTAAATCTTTGCTTTCATATGCGAACTTTGCATGGCAATTACATACCCAACCTTTATTTGAAATAAATATCATGTTTTCTCTAAGACTTCCATAAGAAATCATTTTAACGATTCCTAATATTGTTGAAAAAGCACCAATGATACTGAGATCTCTGATCTGCACAATGAGGTAGTTATACGAGGGAAGAGTTTTAAAAATTCTTACTATCATGATCGACAGTCAGAAAACAGGTTACAAGAGATATATGAGACCTTTGAAAGTTACCTATAAACAACGTGTTCATAGCATTATGCAGGAACATTTGAATATGAAAAAGTGTGATACAGCTATCTTCGAACGACTGGACTTTTGCCGAACAAAGTGTTTAGTGTGAGCTTTAACTGTTATTTTTTGAAGCTAGTGTATTCATATTATAAAAAATCATTTTGTTCTTGTAAATTATTTAAATCTTCTGAAATGTAATTTCCTCTAACCAAAATATTTTGATAAAACAAAGTGAGTTGACCAAAAAATGAATTAATTTTACTAAAAAAATCGATTTTAATAATAAAAAATTAAAAACAAGAGATTTTCTGAAGCAAAGGGATTTTTATTAAAACAAAATGATTTTACTATAAACAATGTAACGTTATTAAGACGAAGTAATTTTACGAAAACAAAGTAATTTTACTTAAACAAAATGATTCATAAAAGGGATTTTACAAACACACGGGATTTTACTAAAACAAAGTGATTTTATAAAAAAGTGATTTTACTAAAAAAAGTGACTTTACTAAATCAATAAATTATACTAAGACAAAGTGATTTTACTAAAAACAAAAGGGTTTTTCTAAAAGACAGTATTTTACTAAAACAAAACCTTTAGACTACAACAACACTTTTACCCAAAATAAAATGATTTTACCCAAATAAATGAATTTACTAAAAGCAAATGAATTAATTATACAAATTTGAACTCCTTCAAAAATTACTATTTCACTCCTAAAAAGAAGCTAAACCCATAACCACAACAAGCAATAAATAACTTTTACTCCAAGGACAATCAACATTCCCTTACCTTATCATGTAAATATATTTCTGACTCTTTGAGGAAGAAAAATGGAGTATCCCAGGGGATAAGAGATTAGGTGGCCGTTGATGGAACTTTGAGACAAAGTTAGCGGGCTGCTTATCCCTCCACCACTTAAAGTCCTCCAAATCCTTCGAAGGCCGCCGGCATTGAAGGGACTCCAAGCTCAGCAAAGCCAGAAAAAACGTCTGCCAAAAGGTCAACAACATGCTCGACTCTGATGTTCCCTCCTTTCTTTGTTAGTGCTATGAAGGATTTAAATGGCATGATAATAGTAAGCAAAAATATATATATATATATATATATATTGATGGAATACAAATAGAGAATAATCGATAAGAGGATTACTATTATTATTATTATTATTTATTCTAATACGAACCCCTTCTTCAAGACTACCTTGCAGATAGGCTTATTGAGGCCTTTCCAATAGCGACATTACTTCTTAGAAAAATATACTAACTGTGTATGTTTTTTTATTATTAAAAACAATAGATAGGTCCTTATATCTCTATGTGACTAATTCAAAAAAATTCTCAGGGAACCTTTCTCGTACTTTTTGATTAATTATTAAGAGCGGATGATGGGGGGGGGCACAAGGTGACTAAGACCCATAAGACCTCTTCCTTTGTATTTGTCAATACTTAATTATACCTAACTATGATTGTGTGCCTGACTGCCTGAAAATGGGGAAGGAGTTTGTCAATAATAATGCTATAATGTGCTTTTTGTAGTTATAATCATGAATGAAAACTGTATAGAAGTTGGGAAAATGATTCGTGTTGCCGGGGCTTCTATTGGAGGTTGACGCATAATTTCTTTACATATTATTCATTATTTGTTAGGAGATAAGAGAAATGGTGGTGGGTTTTAAAAGCGTGATTGGTGAGAAGAAAAGGAGATAGAATAATTGATTGGAAGCAGTTGGATTTATGTGATAAGTATCACTCTACATAAGACTTTTGAGGAATTAACATCCATTCAGAGATATAAAATTTATCCTTATTCTCTTCTCGATGGCCTACGTCTATGTTCTAGAGAAGAGCGGACTGACTGAAATTTGCATTTCACACCGGGCAAATCAGTGATACCAAATATATATAACATAAAACACTTTGTGAAATAGATAAGTACACTTGACATAGATAGCATAGATTGTTTTTTTACTCATGTTCCAAGAATGAAAGAGTTTTATATCAATAATAGAAATAACTAGAGGCATATATACACTCAGAGAGTGCAAACCTCCGCCGTCACGGGGTCCTTATGAGCCTTCCCGAGGCGAATTTTTCACGACTGGGCATTTTGGACACGGGGGGGGCGGCGTAGAGGGACGGGGGAGGGTTCCCCTCACGGAAATTCCGAGAGGAAGACGCTCCCGGCACCCAATTTCCACAGCCAGCGACATCTATTGGCAGAGTAGGCTAACTTGAAATATTTATTAGTATTAGCTCATTTGCATCTTAAAGAAGCACTCAGAGATGCCAAATTTAATCACTTGTTGCTTTTGGCATTTCCAACAACTCCACAAAATTTCATCCGAATCCGTTCATTACTTTTTGAGTTATCCTGCTGACAAACCAACAAACAAACCAACACCAGTGAAAACAATACCTCCTTCGGCGGAGGTAATAAAGTATTTATTCTATACTCTCTGAGTAACGCGTCATCATGATGTCAACCAATCAGAGTGCGAGAAAACAACATTAAAATAAAGGCGGCAGGTGCTGACATTTTAGAAAATTATTAAGTAAGGAAATAATCCACAGCTTCATAATGATAATAAGGCTAATGCATGTTATATTATTTAAACACATACTAGAATTAATGAGTGCCGTGAAACATTCATCCATTATTGAATCCTTTGAATGGAATTCTGTTATATCTCCTATCAATAGGAATTAAATAAAGGAACTGATCATACTCAGAATATTAATGAATGTTTTACTGTATTTCATTTCTTATATATAAGTCGAAGTATCGCTTATAAAATACATAGGAGGACATTTTAGTCCTAACCCTTCTATTGTGTTCGGGTCAAAATTGACCCGTTTTCTAGTTTGAATGTGTAAAAATTACCATTTGCTTTTTTGCTCTGGAATGAGGCTTCATCTAATCCTCAGACACACCCGATTGAATGCAGAATATCATTTTTCATCATTTTAGTAAATTATAAAGGTCTCCAAAAAAATAAGTTACATCTGTGGTGTTACGGGTCAAAAATGACCCGGCAGAGAATACTGGCTGTTTAATGCATCACCTAAAAGCTATGGGTTGCTCTGAGGATCAATTGTGGCACCAATATGCCCAGTTATGGCCACACACACACGCCCACACCCCCCCCCCCCCCCACAGGCTTCTTTCACATGCACAGACAGACACATATAGAACGCATTCAGGCCACACACACAGTGGTACATTTTAAAACACGGTGTTCTGTGGAGCCACACTAAAGAATTTCCCACACTGGGTTCCATTTATATGAAGTATACTAAGCCAACAATGACTTGAAAAACAATATTGAAGAAAGACAACTGGTGATTTTAAGCATTTTAAAGCATTTTCAAATCACAGGTCAAAATTGACCCACGAACACCACAGGTGTAAACAGCTTTCTAACACAATAAAGG
>CP045909.1:1126973-1168129 GCA_013387185.1 Caligus rogercresseyi
ACGTATGTTGATCAGACTTGATCCTCTAGATTCAATTATTAGCACAATATTTGTTTATTCATCCCTGTCCAATTTAAAATAATATTTCCTTATTTACTTTCTATGCAAAGAAGCTTCTTATTTTTTAATAAGATAACATTTAAAGTTTTTATTAAATGTATATTTTCTGTTTTCTTGAATGAATAAATTGTATTGATAGATTACAATGTCTTTAATAACATCATTTTTGTAGAGTGAAAATGCTTATTATTTTCTTATTATAAATATTCGACAATAATACGGCTTTCTAACTACGTAGTCACCATTTATCACGTCATATATGAGACAGGCCGATGATATACCACATCGCAATTTGTGTGCAAAATAAGAAAAGACACACGCAGATTATATGCACGTCTCTAAGCTATAAGAAGACTCTGTGGGACTTCAGAGGCTCTCTCTCATATTTCAAACTATAAGACGAAGTTTTTAAGACGTGGAATCCTCCAGCAAATGTTGCATTATATTCAAATTATATATATATATATTAATATATTTAGAGTGAAAGAACGAATTATAGTATGAATACTTGTGGCGTCATTTTTTAATACTTTATTTTTTCTAAATCATATGAGTGCAAATATATAGTAATAAACATTTTAGTAGACATCATCTTCAATTTAATTATCTCAAGAGTTCATTAATATAAATAAAAAATGAACTCTGTATTGATTTATAAAGGAACACTTTACAATTAGTTACACAAATTCCAAAAATCCATAATACCAAGCCCTAGACATTTGAAATCGATGTAATATTTGCATTGCTTGCCATGTAATCACTATATTGAAGGGTCAATAGATAGATAAGCTAAAAGGCTTTTCAAATTCCAGTACATTTGTAAATATTACGAGCATTTGTCAGGATTACGTCACGTAGTATATGTTAAAGAACATAGTTCTTAAAAATTATCGATAATTTGGTTACGTAGCCATTTGATTCATTTTTTATAGATAATATACAAATATAAGAGCCAGATATATAGGATCATACTCTTATGTATATTATTTATTACATAATTATATCATTCATAATAAGAATTTTTTTAATTTCCAGTAAAGTTGAAATATTATAATTAATTTAAATATATTATGGTCATGTTTTTTTTGCCCTATATGGTTCGATAGAATTGCACCTTCGACAGGATATAATAAGCATAATAGCATTAAAATTAGTCTAACGAACCTAGGATCTTATCAATGAGGTAGACCAAAAATGACCATGCCCCTCTCGGGAGTATTCGAACCTGCGCCCCCAACATTGAGAGTAGAAATGGATTCTATGTTATTGTAAAAGGACTTTTATTTGTTTAATTGTAAAATTTTATTAAATGTGTATATAATAAACCCTATATGACTCTAGTGATTCTACATTGTTATGTCTATTGTGAACAGTAAATAATTTATATTTCACTTCCTAAAACCATATATAATGGAATATAGTAATTAAATTTAATTTTCATCAAGAATTCCCTTGTGATCGACCAGAAATCAAGACTGGATTATATACATTCAGAAAAACGTCAATTGATATTGCACCATAAGTAGCTTTTTTCAATAGTTCATGATAAAATTTGTATACAAAAGGATGTATAAAACAGATGCTAGTAAGTAAAAAAAACATATAAACATATATTAAAGTTTTTTTTGGTTTTGGTTTTAAATTGAGAAATATTCGACCAATCCATGGACAATAAAACATTTCCCTGGAGCATAAAATTGTGTTTTTTACATGATAAATTGTTCAGATAATTAATGTTTCACAATAATTATATATTGTCCTTGCTGGTTTAACTAATAGGAGTCAATTGGACAAATTGATATTTCTCAGAACCTCCAGAACAAATATAGACCATTTGTGAATACACATTTTCTTCAATAAATAAAATAATGTGGTTTTTTGTTTAAATTTTATATATTCATGTATATAGGTATATATATATACGTTTATTAATTAGTTTGTTTTTTTATTATTGTTTTTTTTATTTTATATAAATTATATATTTATTTAGACCAGCTACTTCGTGTTGAAAATAACGGATTACACACCAAAAAAACTAAACCGGTAATAAGCATACTCATAAATAATCATTGATAAACATAATTTGGGGTACTATCATTTTCCAATTCTTGGGAATTAGAAAACCCATCCATTGCAATGGCTTAAATACATGTATACTTACATTATTTTTTTGAAAAATTATGATTCATACCTCATTTAATTTTATGTTTCTACAACATTACCTAATGCCCAGCTGATTTAACAACATGAAGGGACAGAAAAATTATAAATTTCAAAGGGTTCAAACTATATAGACTATTTGAAGAAGTAGTCATTCTCTTCGACTTCAAAAAGTCTGAACCGCTAATAAACCATAGAGATATAAAGACATAGAGAGCTTATTGATTCTTCAGAGAATACTCATTGTGTCCAGATACAGCTGACGATGTTTTTCTGATATTGGAAGAAATGAAATACGTCATTTTGTCCAGAAGCTGAACGATGTTTCTCTGCTAATTGGGGGATAGTTCTCTATATATTTATATTCTATGTAATAAACACACTCAAAACGAAAAAAAATATGTTTATATGAGGTGTTATCATTTCCGTATACATGGGAATTGGGGGACAACTAGTTAAAGCAATGGATTCAATAAATAATATATATATATATTCTTTATTTGATCAATTGATTATGATAAACAATTTTTAGATATTATGATAAACTAGAGGCATATATACACTCAGAGAGTGCAAACTCCGCCGTCACGGGGTCCTTATGAGCCTTTCGAGGCGGATTTTTCACGACTGGGGCGGCTTAGAGGACGGGGGAGGGTTCCCCTCGACGGAAATTTCGAGAGAAAGACGCTCCCGGCACCCAATTTCACAGCACAGCGACATCTATTGGCAGAGTAGGCTAACTTGAAATATTTATTAGTATTTAGCTCATTTTGCATCTTAATTCTGCACTCAGAGATGCCAAATTTAATCACTTGTTTTTTTTGGCATTTCCAACAACTCCACAAAGTTTCAATCCGAATCCGTTCCGTACTTTTTGAGTTATCCTGCTGACAAACAAACCAACCAACAAACCAACGCCAGTAAAACAATACCTCCTTCGGCGGAGGTAATTAAATAACAAATAAATTGTCAAGCTAATACTACAAATGCTCAAGAATTTAAATAGATAATTAGGAGTTGACGTTTCCTCGACTGCAAGAAGCAGCTTAACTTGTTATAAACATACTCATTAACAAATAATGAATTACTGTTTACTTTAGAACAATGGATATAATATAAATATTCAAGTATTATATATATATATATTTGAAAAAATGTGATTTATTAGTAATCCAATTTATGTTTATCCGGCATTACGTATTGCCTTCCTGGTTTTTACAAATAGATGACCAGAAAAAGTAATATTTCTCACAGCTCCTGAATAAAAAAAAAAAGATTCTTAGGAATAGCATTGCATTATCTTTTAGTCCAAGAAGTCTTAGTTCGTAATAAACACACTCATAAAGAAAGAATTAATAACTGTGAATTTGGGTTGTTATTTTACGTATTCATGGGAAAACTTCACGGAAGCCAGGAATGGCTTAATATACACATGATACATATTTATTCATGTAATTATATGCCCTATAAACTTATAGATACATAGAAGACAACCTGCAGCAGCACTCCTAACATTACTCCTCCAACCACCGTAAGCTAACTGTTTTATCCATCAAGTAGAAATCATTATTTTCTTTTCCGTCTCCAAAAAGTGTACGGAACTTTATTATTATTATTTTTCTTGAAAAAGTAGTTTCTTCTCTCTCCTCTCCTTCCCTTCTATTAAAAAAACTCCACTCTTCCACTATTTCATAAGGCATGCTCCTGCAGCAACGTTGCTCAACGATTATGATGAAAAAATAACAACAAGCATGATGTCTGTACTGATGCTTCTTGCCCACTGCAGGTGAGGAAGAAAGGTTTTTTTCAGGCCTTTTTATGTATTTTTATTATTACTACTACTACTGAGTTACTGAGTTGTTATTTTTTTGACAACACTCGCACGCTTTGCGGGCGAGATTTTCTTCTTTTTCCGAAAAGGGAACGCTTCTACGAGAGGAAAAGATTAATAGTTAGATCTCCGTTGACTTGATCAGTGATCCGGGACGACTTATCTAGTTAGCAATAAATATATATTTATATATATTATAATAATAATACAGTGTGTGATTCATTATTATCTATCAACAATTCATCGATAACCATTTATGATACGAATATATCAATAATAATTATTATACATCAACGGGTTAAATAAGTTCTCTCAAATCATGGATCCCATATCGGATTCTTCAGTGTCTTCCTCCACCTGGTCATTCTCAGAGCGCCTCGTGGGGCGAGTATATGACGGGAGCAATAGTGCCGGCTCCTATGGTCGTCGGGGCGATAGTTCCTCCTCATCCAGTCGTTCCAGTGGATCGAAAGGCATTTCCACCAAGGGTGGAGACAATGACAACGTCGTAAGCTCCACCACATCAAGTCCGTCATCCTCCACAGCCTCACGATCCTCCTTCTATCTCTCCTCTGACTCCAACATTCTTCGAAACGCACTCCTAGATAAAAATAGAAAAAGTTATTGTAAGTTCTAAAAAAGGATATTTTAGAGGGACTTTTTATATTGTTTTTTTTTGCAACTTACAAAAACACAGTTTACTCCATTGCTTTTTTTAATATATGAATTCCTATGACTGTTTGAAGTAACTCATGCCTACTCTCTGACAACAAAAAAAGCAATTCCAATCATATTCATCATACTTTCATATCTAAACCATATATACATACATTAATATAAACGCATATGCATATGAGTATATACAGTAAATATTCCTCACTCATAGCGGATGGCTCTGTCACCTTAAGAAGTAGTTGTCACCGATCTCTCTTGTTTTGTATAAATAATATTATTGACTATTAAAAGAACTCATAACCGGAAGTTTATTCAAGGTTTTTTACTGTACTTATAGAGTAACAACTTTACTACCGAACTATGAATATAGTGTTTCCTTTATACATATAAGAAGTATTTCAAACGGGGCTTTTGATTCCAGAACACAGAGATTTAAAATGAGAAAATTTGAAATATAGTGGCTGAAAATATATACATTTTGGAGGCTATAAATTAAAAGTCTGAAAGACATTTGACTTCATTTGAGTTTTTATTTTAATAAAATAGTCACGAAAATAAATATATCTCGAAGGTGGTAAGGAGTGATCCATTTAGTAGAAATGCTGTAGTATATAGATTGACATATCGTGAAGTAATTTTTTTTATGGATTTGATAGGTTAAAGCTTTTTTTTATAGTAAAATCCAAGATATCTGAGTTCTTAAAGACTTCAAATGAATGGAATCTACTAGAGCAGAGCGTTATTATTAAAAAAGCTCCTATATACTTTCGGTGCTTAGGTCCATAAATATGCTGTTCATTTGTCAAAGTGAATCCGTTTGCGAGGATAGTTACTGTATGCATGAGTTCTTAGAATGAAGTGAACAAAAAAAAGTTTCCTTCCAAAAGTACAAATATTTTTGTTACACATATTTTTTATATATTTTTACTCAGTGATCGAGATTCATTCTTCTTCTTTCTTAAAGGATTTTTTTTATTTGTTAATCAACTTTTATAAAATAAGTTGTTTCATTCATTACCTTCCCAAAATCCCCTCAAGATACTCCCTCCCAATCCCTCTTAGTTTCTTTTTTCTTTCTTCTTTTTTTTTATTCCCACTGTTATTCAAACTTTTTAAATACATACAAATAATATGTTTTTTATTATATTCTATATATCTTTTTTTAATTTATGATAATTATAAACCATGAAATATATATACAAATTTTTAAAGAGACTCTTTTTGTTTATTATTTATTTAAACGGAACTTCAAAGACACTCCAACTCACGCAACCCCGAAAAAAGAATTCAATAAGAGGAGAAGAAGAGGCTCTTGTTTCACTGAGGATTGAGGTATTTGGAATGAATATATTTTTTTCACTCTCAGTATATGATTGTATATGTGTTTTCGCCTCCTTTTTTTAAAGATGTGGTTAAGCCTGTATTTTTTCCTCTTTTTCATTACATAAACATAATAATAAGCAGAATTTCTGTGGACTAAATTAAGGGAAGGTATTCATGAGAGAGAAAAAAAAGGGTTCGTTGTGGGTTTTTGTAGAGCACTCGCTCCTGCTTTTCTTTAAATGGTTGCCACGACACAGAGAGTTCAATACTCTTTAATGGTCGTTGTTCACGTTGGTTGGTGGACAGAGAGAGAGAAAGAGAACTTATTATTGAAATAGCATGCAACAAATAACGTTCTCTTATGAATAGTTAAAAAAAGAGAAAATAAAGTGGACAGCCTCTGACGTCATAAGCGGGCTGTAAATAACAAAAACAGTTAATATAGTCATAGAAGAAGTTAATAACTGGATACTTAACTGAGTCTTCGACCACCAATTCGACAAAGCGGAAGATTTTTGACTTCAAAAGCATTGAAGTGGGGGGTATATTGATATAAAGCTGCTCACAAACCTCAAACGATAAATACAAATATTGAGCTTTCTTTGATGTTGTTTATATTTCCTGTGTCTTCATTGGTGAAGTAACTTATTATTTATGTTTATTACTATGGAGTATTGAGCAATTGAATTTTTACAATATTTATCCAAATAAACATTTAATGAGGATAAAGAATAACGAAAAAATCTCTGACGTCACGCCAACCTTGATAGTAACCCATAGAGATATAAAAATATAGAGAACTGATTCCCTTCAATAGCAGAGAAACAGCGTTCAGTTGTTTCTGTGTGTTCAATATAAACAAAGTCATTTATACTACGTCATCGTAAGCTGTTCATAGAGATAGAATCTATCTCTATGATCAGCTTACGATGACGTTGGTCAACTTACTTTGTTTGTTTTGAACACATAGAAACAATAGAACGCTGTTTCTCTGCTATTGAAGGGAATCAGTTCTCTATATCTTTATATCTCTATGCAGTAACCCCCTTAAATGAACGACAACAAACTTGATTTTGGCAATGAGGCAATCCCTATTAAAATAATAATACTTTCAAGCTAGTAAATAAAGGAACAAATATAAACATTTTTTTTATGACGAACTCATCTTATTTATTCTTCATAACGAAATGAAGCCTTACAATAACATCATTTGATATTTGTGAACGAATGCTCTTTTTCCTGCTGCTAACAACTACATAAATATTCTTTAAAAAAGATATATACAATGTATACTGACGTCATCAGTATTGTGTTTTAAACTTTTTAAATGATACGATAAAAATGATTAAATATATAAACAATTCCCTTACCTTTCCCAAATTTTATATTTCATAAACATTATCCGATATATTTTTTGAGTCAAAAAGAGTAGATATAAATGCTTAACGAAAGAAATAAAAACAATCCACTATTTGTGAAAGAAAAAGTGCCTTTGTAAAGTTATTATTATAATTTAAACCAACGTTACGCTAAAAAAAAATGCAAATCTCTTAAGATATGATGAAATGTCACTATTATTATAATTTCCACAATTAAACATTTTTAACATGGAACGATATTATAAACTCGTATAAATATTTTAAAGTCAGGTGGAAATTCAAAAGCTAAAGTAAATACGGTAAAATTCCATCAATTAGCTCGTGTTGATTGCCATAATATTAAATTGAAATTTCTGTGGCAAGGGATTATTTTATACTTGACATGACATTGAAAGAGAAAAAAATGCTTTCGATTAGAAAACAGAGACATTGAAAGAGAAAAAAATGCTTATAGAATTTCGTTGTGGTCGTACAAGCACCATTGATGCCGAACGCTCTGGACGCCCAGTTGAAGTCGCTACACCAGAAACAAATCACAAACTTCTGCCTTTTTTTAATATTAATAAGCTGTTGGTGTTATAATAATAATTATTATTATTACATCATATTAAACAGCTTAAGTTCTTTTATTCTGGAGGAGAGACTTTGAACCAGAGTTCCCTCCTTTGGCCGGACTCCTGGACAAGAGGAACAAACCTGGTTTTTACATTATAAATAACATTTTTAAAGAAATTAATCAAAAGCTGTTGTTTTTACTATTACATTAAAATAAAGAGCTTCAGTTCCTCTATTCTTCATATCGGGGTTCCTCCACAAGAAAGAAAAGCTGTTTAATATAATGCAAAAATAATAATACACCAACTGCTTCTTAATAATAATAAAGGGGAGATGTTTGACATTAATTTGATACTATGTATAACTAGAGGCATATATACACTCAGAGAGTGCAAACCTCCGCCGTCACGGGGTCCTTATGAGCCTTCCGAGGCGGATTTTTCACGACTGGGGCGGCGTAGAGGGACGTGGGAGGGTTCCCTTCGACGGAAATTCCGAGAGGAAGACGCTCCCGGCACCCGATTTTACAGCACAGCGACATCTATTGGTAGAGTAGGCTAACTTGAAATATTTATTAGTATTTAGCTCGTTTTGCATCTTAATTCTGCACTCAGAGATGCCAAAATTTAATCACTTGTTTCTTTTGACATTTCCAACAACTCCACAAAGTTTCATCCGAATCCGTTCCATACTTTTTGAGTTATCGAGCTGACAAACAAACCAACCAACCAACAAACCAACGTCAGTGAAAACAATACCTCCTTAGGCGGAGGTAATAAAAGAGATGCTAGAGAAATACAAGAAAGATGTCTTTATATATTTTCTAATCGACAGCTGTTTTTATCTTTCTATTTCTTGTCGGGTATAAAGTAATTCATAGCCTTTCTGGGTATAATATGTTATAGTGAGGCATGATTATATATCTATATTTATTATGATACCCGATGTACTATATAGAGAGCATCTTTTTAACAGTAAATATTATGCATTAAGGATGCACTATTGAATAGTTGAAACCAAGGGTTATTATGTAACACCACCGACAGACAAAGTGATTAAAATACCAAACAAACTGTCTAAGTCCTATTTTTAGATTCCACAGCTGTGAATTCCTTTAGTATGAAGTATCATATGAGAAATATCACAACTATTTTATTTATTTGATGTAAATGTACATCATGTAGATATTGGGGCTGGGGAAATTTGAATGAATTATATTCAAACGTAGACATGGCCTAAAGTGGACGCGTGTCATAATAACTTCAAAGTTTTTTATATATGACAATAATGACAAGGGAAAACTTTAGCTATATTTTTAGGATAATGACTATGTAATTCAGAGAGTGTGACAATTGTTGTGCCAATATCTAAACAAACTAAATTCATACTAGAACTAGAGGCATGTATACACTCAGAGAGTGTAAACCTCCGCCGTCACGGGGTCCTTATGAGCCTTCCGAGGCGGATTTTTCACGACTGGGGCGGCGTAGAGGGACGGGGGAGGTTCCCCTCGACGGAAATTTCGAGAGGAAGACGCTCCCGGCACCCAATTTCACAGCACAGCGACATCTATTGGCAGAGTAGGCTAACTTGAAATATTTATTAGCATTTAGCTCATTTGGCATCTTAAGAAGCACTCATAGATGCCAAAATTTAATCACTTGTTCCTTTTGGCATTCCAACAACTCCACAAAGTTTCATCTGAATCCGTTCGGTACTTTTGAGTTATCCTGCTGACAAACCAACCAACAAACCAACGCCAGGGAAAACAATACCTCCTTCGGCGGAGGTAATAAATATATTTAGAAAAAAAACATGACTTTTTCATGATATGGAAAATATAATATTATCATATCCATAAAACATGAAATAATTTCTTATTGTTGGTCAATACAAAAGTTTCAAAAACTATTCTATTATATTGTCATCCGACTAAAAGCAACTAAAGCCTTTAGTAAGTCATTGTCATTCTACAACTTGAGTAATGCCATATAAGGATTTTAAAGTATCTCAATACCCTTTTGAATATATGGCGTCTGATATTTACACTCTAAGTTAAAAGTGATGAATTCGTATTCAGGATTCCTTCATTCAAAACAGCTGTCAATCTCAACATCATTTTTTTTTTCTGATGTATATTAATATATGTTATTAAGACGATATACTCATATATATGTATTTGTCTGATTAATAGATCACGAATCATTCAACCAATCACATATATAATGGAAGGTATTTACAATCGCTGTAACCCACATTTATTTTAAACTATGCTAGAGATAAATATTAAATCGTATCACGAGATCATCATCTATTTACAAAATCATTTTTGATCAGTTTGTAAGAAGATTTTGAATTTTTGCGACAATAAAATTATTTTGGTTTGATCAGGACCTTTATATAAACAAATGCTTCAATTCTTAAAATATGACCAAAACTTGTATAAATTTTTGAATGACTATATACTTTTACACAATCCGCTAATTAATTATGAAAGCCCTAATCTTTCAAAATGAATACAAAACACAAGAAGACGAACAAAAGTTATTGAGTCAGAAACTAGCTGTCTTTCCCCATAACGTATTCCTTTTTAATTGAACCAATCACGTTCAAACAAAACAATTTTAGAAAGCCTTATTATCCAGCCACCCTTCGAAGAGTGGAGAGAGTGGGGAGCGGGCAAATAAACAAAAGCAACAGCTAAAGAATGATGGGGGGCGTAGGTTTCGAAGACTCTCGAGAGGGATCATTTTTGGTCTACCTCATTGATAGATCCTAGTTTTGATAGACTAATTTTAATGCTATAGTGCTTATCCAGTCGGATACTGCAATTCTGTCGAACTAAATAGCCAAAAGAGAAGAAAAAAGATAACATCTGATGGTCGAAGGACCTTTCAACCATTTGGGCGTGTCAATGTGAGAATAAAAACAACAACTACTACTGGCAACAAAGCTTATACTAGACCACTTCTATTAATAGCAATCTTAATGCGGCTGATAAAAAGGTCTTAGGAATAATAATGTCCTTGGCTACGGAGTGATGGTGATCCAACATACACACACACCTTACTATACACAGATAACTACAATGCATTATCATTGCTTCTTGTACTCCTCCACAATGTTTTCAAGGGCTAACAACCAAAAATCAGAAGTCTTCAAGCAGAAAGGGAGAAAGATTGAACCCCCTTCTTTGGTCTATCTAATACTAGTACTATTTTTCTCAAGTCTTCCTCATATGCTTATTAAAAATAAATAGTCTTAAAGCTCAATACGACAAAAATAAAAATATAATAATATTTTTACTTATTGGCAACTTTTTAATTAAATTATGATATTCATGCACATTTAAACAATCAACTGCTCTCTGTGTATGTGTGTAGTTGCTTTTCTTTCACTCCCCTCTAGTAGTCATGCAGTGAATATATATATAAAATCATATATCTTACAACTTCGGAGGTCATTGCCTCCTTGTCTGAGAATGCATAAAGGCAACAAAAATAAAGTATTAATATCATATGAACATACAACATAAAATCTTGGGACTCTTAGCTTCATATTATGTAGAAATAACCTTGAATTTTCTGCAATCGTTATAATAATAATAGGTTTCTTTGCTTTCCGTTCTGCTTTTTTGTGTTCCTTCTCCCTCCCTCCTCCTCAGTTTAGTTCAATGCCCTTGAAGAATTACATTAGTAGTATCCTTCCTTTTCTCTTTAAAGGGTTTATATACATATTATATATATATATATATATATATATATATATATATATATATATATATATATATATATATATTATATATATATATATATATATATATATATATATATATATACAGAGCTGGTATTTGGTAGAAAAATCTACCGCCGGTTCGGTATTCGGTATATACCTTCTACCGATCGATATTGGTATCCCGTAGATTTTATAATATATCTACAGTATCGATCGATATTCGGTACGGTAGATAAGAAAGAGAGAGAAATTTATTTAGCCATTTTCTCTATGACTTCTTTATATGCATGTATTATCGGACAATTTATAACAAAGGACAATTAAGTACATCATTTGTTATAAATTCTTAGAGATTATTTGAAGTTTAAGACATACTAATCTTATATAAATTATATATGTACTTAGATTTTGTAGGAAATGGAAGGCTATGGATTTTTAATTATGTACTGTACCTTATTGACCGATATTAAATGTACTTTCAGGTATTCTAGTATTCATGCATAACATTGCTTATAATGAATGTATATTTATAAGACTATAAGTTGTCCATGGGAGCTGTTATTGAAGAGAATAATCTCCCAATGATTATAAATATCTTTTGTTTTGCTCCTAGAATAACCCCATCATTCCAGGTCTTAATCTGATATTAGCCAGCAAAGTTTCAAATAAGAGTAAGATTCTGTATTAGCCAGGCCCACCGAATGATGTAGGCCCGCCCACCCACTGAGTGATGTGGGCCCGATTTTTTATGAATGTGTCAACTGTGCCCCCCCATAACAACTGTAGGGCCCCCCAACAGCCTGGGCCTGCTGCCGGGCCTGATATTAGCAAATGATGTATGACTACATAACATGCTATAAATCGTTATACCCTGTGCCCAATCATGAATGCTTGCTGTCTGAAGCCAATAAGCAGCAAATTCAGACATTTAAGCATTGTGCAACACAAGACGTGAATTAAGTATTATAGAGTTTCCTCATCTTTTGACCAAAAAGTTTTAGTCTGTGGGGTCCGATTGCATTTTTTGACATACATACACACACACACATATATATATATATATATATCAGGAAACGACAGAGTACCTGGCCCTGGTCCCGGCCCGGTGTCTAAAAATTACTGGGCAGGGATTTTAATATTTTTGTTCGTTCGTCATTTTAAATTTATTTTCTAATTTCTCTTTTACCGAGATTTTTTTTTAATGAAATTATTTTCTAAAAAAAACGTCCTCACTTTGAGAGTGACGAAGGAACGAAAATATATTAAAGTCCCGGCCCGGTTTTGGCACGGCCCGGCTTGAAAAAATTAAGTCCCGGCCCGGGTCCCGGCGAAAAAAAGTGTCCCGGTCGTTTCTGTTATATGTATATATATATATATATATATATATATACCTACATATATAGATAGATATATTTAAACAATGAAAAACAAATAGAAAATTCATTCATAATTGTGGTCTATCAACAGTAAACAGAGCAAATACCATATATGATGTTGAAATGCTTATTTGTAGTTGTGATAAAATGAACATTTGTGGAAATCTTTAACTGTTGATTTGAAAACCTTCAATAGACCGGGACGTACCATATCCACTGTTAACTGTTGTTTTATATGAACACAAATCATGGATTGAACAAAGAAGGCTTTCATATCGCTTTATATACAGGGTGTACATGGTAAATTGGAACTATTTTAAACATCATCCAGATCCATAATGTGGATATCTGGGGTTTCATCATACTAATATAAAAGGTTGCGTGAACAATACACTAGAACTTCCCCCACAATTATTTTGACAACAAACAATAGCCATCATGGAACAAGTAGGGAGGGACGCCATCCTCGAATTGGCTCGCGCGGGACATAAGCCCGCTGCTATCTACAAGCTGCTCAACTACCCCAAGACCACCGTGTACCGGGTCTTCAATGCCTGGGAGGCTGAGGGGAAGGTCTGCCGCAAGGCTCACAACATGAGAAGTGACAAGATCCGCACCCCCCGCTTCCTTGCAGGCCTCGAGAAGTCCATCAAGGCATCGCCGGGGACTTCTTTGTCCAGGTTGGCCAAGAACCGTGGAGTGAGCAAGCAGCTGGTCTCTAAGGCTGTGAATGAGGACCTCGGGTATAGGTCATACCGAATGGCCAAGCAGCACATCCTCACAGCATCCATGAAGGCCACCAGGCTCACCAACGGCAAGCGTCTCCTCAATGGCCTGAAGAGCCATGGAGGAAGAATCATCTTCTTCTCCGACGAGAAGAACTGGACTGTCGATAGAAGCTACAACGTTCAGAATGACAGGTGGCTTGCCAAGGAGAGAGAGGAAGTCCCCGATGTCTTCACCACAAAGTTCCCGGCCTCTGTGATGACCCTGGGTGTCATCTGCAGCACCGGTGAGGTGATGCCCCCCTTCTTCTTCAATCCCAAGGAAAGGGTCAACGCGGAGAGGTATTGCAAAGTCATGGAGGAGGTTGTCATCCCCTGGATGAAGGATAAGGCCGCTGGTAGGGAGTTCATCTTCCAACAAGACTCAGCACCCGCACACATCGCCCTCAGGACCACCAATCTCTTCAACTCTCACGGCATCACATTCTGGGATCGGAACACCTGGCCCTCCAACTCGCCCGACCTCAATCCGTGTGACTACTACTGGTAGGGGAAGTTGGAGAGGGAGGTGTGCAAGGTCAGCCACAACAGCATCGAGGCCCTGAAGAACTCCATAACGAGGGAGTGGAATGCTGTCGATCCCGCGGAAGTCATTAGGGCATGCAAGTCTTTCAGGGGCAGGATGGAGAAGATGGTGGCTGCTGAGGGAGGGCATATTGAATAAATGTCTTGTTTAACACTAGGATGGCCGGAAAATGAGTACCCCTTTAATGGCCGAGGTGTCGTTTTCGACACCTATTATATTTCATTGATTTTTTATGTCATTCTTTATATCAAATGATCATATTTTTTGTTTAAAGTTATTTGAGTATTTATAAAGTACCATACTGGAGAAATTTAAAGATTTATATAAATATAATTACATATATTGAGACGTTATATTAACACTAGGATGGCCGGAAAATGAATACCCCTTTAATGGCCGAGGTGTCGTTTTCGACACCTATTATATTTCATTGATTTTTTATGTCATTCTTATATCAAATTATCATATTTTTTGTTTAGTTATTTGAGTATTTATAAAGTACCATACTGGAGAAATTTAAAGATTTATATAAATATAATTACATATATTGAGACGTTAAAAAAGGTGTCGAAATCGACACCTCGGCCATTAAAGGGGTATTTTTGAATTTTGCAACAATGAGTGGTGATATAAAAAATGAATTTACTCATTTCAAAGTTTGTAGATATATATTAAAAGTCACGAAAAATCACATTTCAACTCCTTCAAATAACGACACAGTATTGAATCAAAAACGCTTTGGTGTCGAAAACGACACCTCGGCCATTCTAGTGTTAATACCATGTATAACTTTCCATATTGCCAAATACACTTCAAATGCCCTTTTTATCAAGCTGGTTGAAGTTTAAAATAGTTCCAATTTATCTTGTACACCCTATATATATATATATATATATATATATATATATATATATATATATATATATATATATATATATATATATATATATATATATATATATATATATATATATATATATACATATATGTATACATATATATTATTTTTCTCTCCAAAGCTATTAAATAAAACTACTATTTACTTAGGATATAGGCAAATATTGTTTTTATGAAAGACTCTGCATTTTTGATGCTATAATTACGTCTTATTAAGCCAAAGAGGAGGGGGCATTGAACCTATTCAATGAACTGCAAATAACTGCAGTTATTTTCTCTTCGTCTTCTTTTTGGGGTCAGGAACGTACACACACACACACATTATTATTTCCTGGCATGCAGTGTGTGAGTGGAGTGAACAGTCGTAGTGAGAAAAGGGGGGGGGGAGGAAATCCAAGTTTCACATTTTCTTTATTATTTGGAATTATTTTCTTCCAACATTGTGGTAAAGAGAAATTTGCGAGAGAGGGAAAAAAATTAGGTCATGTCATTAGGCTTTTTTAGGCCTCTTGGCTTTTGTTGTATGAGAGCAGCAGAGAAAGTAAAGTTGTTTCTCATTTTTTTAATTGAGATGAATATCAATATTTTTTTCTGAAGGTACAATATTCTTCTTGCTCTGTTTACATCGGTAAATTATAATGATGATTTGGAAATGAAGATACGAAACGATGCCTTTTATTAACGTAGATATCTTTAAGTTAAGGCTGCACTTATTATTTAATCATATTTGTACTAAAAATCGGCTCATAGTCATGAAGATGAGCAAAAAATAAAAAATTGAAACTAATTCAATTCTTAATACAATAATATTTTTTTTTGTCTATAAAAAGCTAATTAAGTGAATCGAATATAAAAAAGCTTTATATTTAATTATTCGAATCTATGATAAATAAGATATATTATTCCTTGGAATCGATAATAATAAAACTAATGAATCGATAGTCTTTTATATTTCAGTATATATATATATATATTTCAAACACATACGCTTTATAAAATGATTTGTAAGTTTGTCTAGGTTTAAATAGACCCAATCCACCAGACCTTTATCCGGTATCAGTCGGTAATGAACCTTTGAAAAGTGTTATTTTCTTAAAGAGGTTAGAACAGCGATACTCAACCCGCATGCGGCTCGCATGCGTTTTCTTTAGGGCCCACTGAAAATTTATTACATTTTACTAGGAAACGACCGGGTATTTTTATCATTCTGAAAGTGACGACGTTTCTTTAAGAAAATATACCCACGGTAAACTGGTGAATTATGGGAGTTGTTTCTTCTGCAAGAAATACAAAGAGACTGCTTATCACTTTTTAGCCGAGTGTGAAGCGATCAGAGATGTCCGGGAAAAAGTTGCGTTAAAGGTTTATATTGATTTTAATATTGTCTTAACAAAAAATCATTTCTCCTTTATTTATTTAGGTCCTTTTAAAGAGAAAATAAATTATCTTTTAGCTAAAGTTTTCATTATTCTTTACAAATTCAGAAGTACCCAAACAACTATTCCTAAAAATTTTATAACAAATTTAGATGATTTTTTTTAAACGCCTCGTTCATTATCAATTTATTCATATTGTAAACTTTTATCTTACGATCACTTACACCCCCCCCCCCTCCCAGGAGATCAATCATTTGTCCTTTTTATGTGTTTGTTTTTTACGTTTTTCTTATTTATTTATTTCATGTGATATTGTGTTTGTGTACACGTAAAAGATAAAATAAAGTCATGTTGTACTAAGGTACAAAAAAAATAAAAATAATAATTGCGTACAAGCTTTGTTTTTTTCACCGGTGCATTCATTTCATGGCAAAGACCCAGTTCTTTTTATACAAAGAGAACAGAAAGGGTCCCCATACCCAAATTTGAGAGGATAATTGAAAAAATTTGACATATCTATTGCATGTATCTATTGGTTTTATAGTATTTTTTTTTTTTAAATATCTCAGAGAGCCAAAATCGGTTTAAAATGTTTAGTTAAAATTTTATTAAATTTGATTTTTTGAACTTTTTGTGTTATTGTGTGTGAGGTGAAAAAAAAAAAAATAATAATAATTTTGTATATTTTTCTTTCTTTTAGGAAAAAAATTATAATAAAAAAATAGCAAAAATTATTTTCTAAAAAAAGCATCGGTTCTTTCAGAAAGCCGTAGGAACGAATATATCAAAATACTGGTCCGGCTTGAAAAATATAAGTCCCGGCCCGGCTCCCGGCGAAAAAAAGTGTCTCGGTCGTTTCATATTATTACATAATATGGTGCTACATGGCTCTAGCAAAATATTTTTTCCTCAATGTGGCTCCTGATTAGGACAAGGTTGAGACCCACTGGTTTAGAATAATACATCCTATATTATTTTTGAAAAAAACTGTCGTGTGCAAATTTTCTTTTTTTTATCTGTATCTCACCAACGTTCAGCTAACAGCCATCTCTCAATCTTTTTTTTTCAGCTCTCCGGAAGAGAAAGCGAAAGGAGAAGATTATTGTTAGTAGTCCAAGTCCTCCGGCCCCATACCCATGTCCAATACCAATGTCGTTGACTCCGTCAAGCTAGCTTTAGAAGTAAACTGTCCCTACACAACCAGATTCTCATCAGCCAGAATCACTACCAAAGGGTCCTACAAAGAGGGGTAAGACGAATCACACTTTTTACTACAAAACAGCCTTTTTACTCAAAAGCAAAACCTTTACAAAAATGGCTTGTCGCTGTGTTGCACTTATTAATAAATGAAGCTTACATCAAAGGTCGCCCATAGATCCATTTCTCGATATATCAGTGGCGATAGTCAATTTTTCAAACTATCGATATCCTCAAATTTTGATAGTGATAGTTGCGGATAGGAGTTTAATTGTTCGAAGATTTACTTAAAATATTTCTTTGATTAAATTTGAGAGCATTCAAATAACAGTTATTATATTGAGAAAAAAAATCATTTCATCAAATAGATGAAAACAATCTTTTTTAGGAAGAATGTTTGAGCATAGCAGTTAGAGAAGACGCTGTTCCTTCAAACACAGGCAGCCTGTAAAATTTAGCATTCTTTTTCTGTCGCACCAAATGACAAGAATGTCTTTTATATAAAATATAAAGCATTTCATTTATATGTCTTAGCTTATATATATATATATATATATATATATATATAAGAAACTATCGACCATTAAACCTGCTATTTTTTTTTCTAAAAAAATGATCGGTAATATATTATATACCTTTTACATCTAATATTGGTTGAGTTTTAGTGTACATCTTGTTAATTATCAATCAACATTATTAAATGTTCTATAACTAACCTTCTTTGAGTCCTCAACTTGCCCCTCCTAAAGATGATTTACTCTTTACTATGTTGAGTTGTGAATATTTGCTGCATATCTTCGCTACTAACTTAAAAATAAGAAATATATTTGAAAAAAATCTATATGAAAAACAAAAATTAAACCAATTTTCCCTTTGCAATTAGCCTGAAACTCTCTAGACTTTGCTTGTCTCTGCTTTGGAGCTGTGCTCAGGATTTTTGCCGTGTCAGTAGCCTCGGGGCTGTTCGTTGAGAGTAGCCTAATTTTTGAACTGAAATGTTAAATTATTTGTTTTTAAACCGTTGTACCTTCTTTTATTTATGATATCATATCTATTTTTGGATTATGATGTAAAAACTCTTTGAAATAAAAAATAACTTTGAAAAAAAATCTGCTAAAGATATATTTTATCTTTACAGTTTTATCGGTACTTTAGTCATTTTTTTAACTAAGTGCACGCCAACCTTTTTATCTCATTAGTAGATGTTATTTTTTTATATACTACAGCTTAAGATTACTCGCCCATTCATCAACTGCATCGAGATCAATAACGAGACTATGACGGATGTTTTAAAGCATATATTTTAATATATTGATATATAATTTTCACGCAATGTATCCCATATTAGCCTTGATAATCAATTATAATGCATTTTATTATCAAGGTTTGGAGATATAAAAAAGGAAACAAATTTTCTTTGGTGCCGTACAATTATTTTTTTAAAGTAATATGTTTTTTAATAAGTAGATCATCAAATTTATAATAATAAGAATTCGGCGCCGAAAGGCCATTTTCTTGTAAAAGCTTTAAATTTTGTGTACTCCCTAGACTTTGTTATATAGATACTGTGTAATACGAGAACACCTAATCAAGCCAGATTTGATACAAAATATAACGAAACATATCATAATATGACATAGAACGAATCAAAGAAACTAAGATCGTTATCTCATTAAAGATGTGTAATCACTAGATTTTATAACTCAATACTTTTATTACGTCAGAGGACATCTCATTATTTTGTAATTGTTCATTTATTTTGTAGGTGTTGTTCAAAATAAAACACTTTTTATGAAATCAAATAAATTATACATTAATTGACTTTCGATATTAATTTTTTTATGGCTCTAAAGTTTCTTTGAACGTATTTTTTGAAATTAAATGTTCATTTTGTACTTATAAGCTATATGGTACTTTTTTAAACTATTTATACAAGACTTATTATGCAATGTCAATCAAATGAACTTAAGAATATAGGCATATAGGTATGAGGCGATATTATGATGCAAGGAATGGAACACATTTGTTTATTCGAACCCTTAGATATCATATTTATTTTTTAAATTGATATTATCTTTTGATTAAATGTTAACTGAGACTCAGACTAGGAAATATTTGAATTCAAAATTGTTAAGATTTTGTACTTAAGCAAAACAATAGATAAACAAATCTAATCAATTGAAAATAAAAGTACTAGTCCAATTAAGTTGGACTTGTCTTATTTTTTAGACTTTATCGAATTAGAAATAATTTGACAAACATATATAAATTAACATTAAAGTATAAGATTAAATATTTAATCAATTGTCACACATAAAGTCACTAATTGTCACAAATATGATTAAAACAAATAGTTATTTTTGCAAAAAAAACATTAAAAAAAACAATTATTATTTTTTAGATTAACAATTTTATTATTACCTTACTTTTCATTAGTCTTTGAATGAATGTACTCAATTAAAAGAAGAAATATAGATAAATTCATTTAGAAAATGAAAAAAAATTACTAAGCAAATAGGTATATTGAATAGAGTTCAAAATTTTGGTACTTAAAGAGATCTAACAACAAATTTGCCCTCATTAATTTTACATAAGTTAGTAGGAAATAATAACACAATACAATAAACGCTTAAAAATACGCTAGATTAAATTGAACAATATTATCTAAAACAACATTTAAGTAACTTAATGTTCATTTTCTGAACACCATCAGTTTGTACGAAATAGATAAACATGCCAATGAATTATGCAAAAACTCAGCTGTAAGCTCGATTGATCTTTCTAAATTTCTATTTAATTATATAAAATACTGAGGAAAATGAATGTTTAAAGAAATATGGAAAGACGGAGGAGGAAAGATATTGTTTCTTTTGCAAGAACGGTTTGGAGACATCAAAACATTACACAGATAGGGGAGGTTTTAAACTATCTTCAATATATTTTTAACGAGTTTTTAGGATTACAATTGCGGTGTACAAACTTTGTTTTCTTTTATACCGGTCTCCATCAGGAAGAAGTTAATTTTATAATGGCAAAGACCCAGTTCTTTATATACAAATTGCGAACAGAAAGAATCCCCATACCCCCAAATTTTAAAGAATAGTCGATAGAACAATAAAAAACTATTGACATAATTGCTATCCTTTGTATATTGTATCTTTACTTAATGGTTTTTTTATTAATACAAATTTATTTTTTTCACAATATCTTAACAGACCCCCTACAAATTTCCCCCCTACAGTTTACAATGTTAATGTTTTAGTTAAAATTTAATTATAAAGTTTGATTTTTTGAAAGTTTTGTGGTAATGTCTTGTCGTAGATATAAATGAGAATAAAATTGTTGTACTGATGTACAAAAAAAATGAAATATGCAAGATTTTAAGGTAAGAACATGTAACTAGAAATTTCTTGTAATGATAAGGTCCGCCGGGGGTTAGTTTGTATCCCAAATACGTCATACTTGCCGCCAGTAGAATACGAAGAGGTCCAACAAACTCTTATCTTGACACCCCCAACATGAAATACTAATTGTGATATCTGGCACCCGATGTTCCATTGGAGATAGATTTGTAGCCATAACTGTAATAGTTGTGGCAAGCGAGGAATCCCAGCGGCACTTGGTTCAAACCCCCAAACTTATATAGTTGTATTTGGCGAAACCTTAATGTTCATTGGCTTTGGACTATATATGAACTATAATTAAACTCTCGATGAACAAAATAAATACTCATTATTCCTTGATATACATTCTTATTCCTCCAATTACATATATTTAATAATGTGGACCATTGAATGGTTAATATAGAACAAAGAAGCCTTTGAGGCACACTCGAATGACGTCATAGTTGTGACTGGGGAAACCAATCATTTCATCGGCCTTGAAGGGTCGAGACTCTGCAATAAATATAGTTGTGCCCCCCTGATAATCCAATTGATGTCGATCCTAATGTTGTATTCTTACTATCACATGTAATTCACCTTTGAATGGTTGCAAGGAAGAGACACAAAGCCTTTGAGTTAAGGGAATGCCAAATTATCAAGGTTGTCCAAACCTTAACAACTCTATTTTATTCCTTCCTCTTTCAATTTAGATGGATCCAATAGAGGAAAGGGAAGTCCTGTGGCTCCGACTCATTGAGGCCATTTCCCCTACGATTGCCAAGGTGGTGGAGTTTTCCAAACAGATCCCAGGTAAGACCTTCGCGCGCAGTTATATCAAATTTGTTAAAGTGTACTCCTGGATTAAAGAAAGAGTTGTTAAAGGTATGTTTGCCTGTTATTACAAACAGCTTTCTAAATAAATTGAGAGAATTTCAACAAATAGGTATATATATGGGCATTTTTCAAGAATATCGACCTAAGGGTTGAGGCTGCGTGATAAATTTTAAAGTTCCAATTGCAAAAGATATCACCTTAAAAATAAGACAAAGAAAAGAAGACAGAAGAGGCTTTCATCAATTTAAGGTGCTATTTATCGACAGCTTGCGATGTAAGTCCTGTCTCTCTTGGGCGTCACAGAAAGCAACCTTATGATTCCCAATAGGCCCTTGACATCTCTAGTGATAAGGAACCAAGTCTCCTCCATAGTCGTAAATGTTCGTTAACATTACTTACGGAGAAATACTTTCGGGATTCGACTGATCATTATATTTTATAGACAAATGTATGTCTAATTTGACGTACATGTTATTAAAATAATATGGTTACCTATGTAAAACTTCAAGCGAAATCGTATTGTTTATATATTTATACCAAAAAAACATCTCTAGCCTCAAATTTCCTTCGAAGATGTTTACTAGACATCTACATTAGTGTTGCTTTATAAATATAATAATGATATTCAAAGGATGACATTGATTGAGGGCCGTGAGAAGACATTTGAAATTATCATATTGAGTCATTTTTACAAATCAACAGCCGCTGATGCCTTATTTCATAATAAGAAATGTTGTTATTTTTTCATTCTTGCTGCTTCGTTACTTTCTATCAATCACCTTCGAGAATAAGTTCCCAGCTTGTTATTCTTCACAATTATAAACTTCTTAATTATTCAACACTTTTATCAGATTTTCATTAAATGTAACGGAAAAATAAATGACGCACTTATATAAAGCAAGTATGAGTTAAGTGACATAGAATACTAAATATGATTATTTCATTATTTTCACGCCACCGAAAAGTCTACTGTATTGATATATTTTTTATGACGTAAGCGGGAAGAATAACATTTATGTTGTTCTTCTCACTTGCCGGTGTGGCGTCAATAAAAATTGCAGGCAAGCGAGATCTCGTGGCAACATGGACGTTTTTCATTAATCCCTGATATGAATGTTATTTTCTTCCTTCTTATCTGATTCTATAATTAAAAAATAATAAATACATATTAAATACATTTTTAAAACATATTTTTTTTGTTAAATTGCAGGATTTTTGGAGCTTCCTCAGGACGATCAACTTCTTTTAATTAAATATGGTTTCTTTGAAACCTGGCTCCTTTGGACGTCACTCCTTCGACGCGTCTCACCTGGAGATGAGTTTCCGGGATATATCTCACCAAACTTCTGCATTTTATTCTGAAAAGGTAAGGGGGTTGCAAGGAATATCAAGATTTATTTCCCCCTTCTAGTAGTAGGAGTAGTAGTAGTATGGTGGAAAAAGACGGAACAGGAAACAACAAGAAAAGTCCTTCTACTCCTTTTTATTTCTCCTAGAAATAGAAGGAAGTAATTCCTCCTCCTCCTTCGAAACAAACATCCTTGGGCTTGTTCTTTTTATTATTGTTCTTGTAATAGTAGTAGAAGTATTATTAGACCTTGGCTAACTACCAAGTCTTTAAGGGGGTTGAGGATTATTTTTGCGTGAACCATCAACTGCATCCATGATATATACCTCTTTCAAACATGTATATTGATAATTAGTTCAATTAGGTCCTGGTTGATACGGCATTTTTGGACCCCTACCAATTTGGTGGGCACACAAAAAAAGATATCAGTCAATAGTAAATCCATCGATTCGAAGCCAATTAATCTGGTAATATGTCGAGTTATATATTCCAATTCATTGACTCGTAACCAATTAATCTGGTAATATGTCGAGTTATATATTCCAACTCATTGACTCATAACCAATTAATCTGTCAGTATATCGAGTAATATATTTCAATTCATTGACTCGTAACCAATTAATCTGCCAATTCATCGACTAATAGATTTCAATCCTTTGACTCCATAGAGATATAAACATATAGAGAGCTTATTCCCTCCAATTAGCAGAGAAACATCGTTCAGCTGTATTCTGAACACAATGACGTATTTCTCTTCCCTCCAATAGCAGAGAAACATCGTTCATCTGTATTCTGAACACAATGACGTATTTCTCTGACGAATCCAATAAGCTCTCTATATCTTTATATCTCTATGATTGACTCGTAACCAATTAATATGTCAATTTATCGCGTAACATATTTCAATTCATTGACTCGTAACTTATAAATCTGTCAATTTATCGACTAATATATTTCAATTCATTGACTCTTAACCAATTTGTCTGTTTGTATATCAAATTATATATATTCCAATTCATTGAATCGTAACCAGTTAACATTCCAATTTATCGAGCAATATATTTCAATGCATGTGATTATATATCGATTGATCATCTTATATCAAGATATACCGGCCAACATATCAAGCATTCGGATAAATTTTCAATTATTCGCCGATTTATTAGATTCATCCGTTAATATATAGATTAATGAACCAGTCTCTCGATTCATCTGCAGATATATCGATTGATCATCTTATTTCTAGATTAATCGGCTAATTTATTTATAATTATTGATTAAATTAAAAAAATATCGGTTTTTTATTGGAGGAATCGCCTAAAGTCGCGATCAATCTAGATTACATTCATTGATGTTTTAATATAATGTCCTTTCAATTGAAGGAATTATATATTATATATTATCCTTTAATTTAATTTGAACCTTTTTATTGAATATCCACCAAACTATAGGATACACATCTTTCAATCGAACATAGACAGTTAAAAGCCTACAAGACAGTTGTATTAACCACATTTTAAACTAGAGGCATATATACACTCAGAGAGTGCAAACCTCCGCCGTCACGGGGTCCTTATGAGCCTTCCGAGGCGGATTTTTCACGACTGGGGCGGCGTAGAGGGACGGGGGAGGGTTCCCCTCGACGGAAATTCCGAGAGAAAGACGCTCCCGGCACCCGATTTCACAGCACACCGACATCTATTGGCCGAGTAGGCTAACTTGAAATATTTATTAGTATTTAGCTCATTTTGCATCTTAAAGAAGCACTCAGAGATGCCAAAATTTAATCACTTGATCCTTTTGGCATTTCCAACAACTCCACAAAGTTTCATCCAAATCCGTACTTTTTGAGTTATCCTGCTGACAAACAAACCAACAAACCAACGCCAGTGAAAACAATACCTCCTTCGGCGGAGGTAATGAAGGTCATGCTGTTCTTATGAATTAAAAAATGGCGGCTAACGTATGTTTTCAATATTTAACTTTTATATGATTTTAAGAGCTAAGTAGTAATAATATTAATAAAAAAAGCTTCATTACATACTAACATTGAAAATATTTTTATGTTTGTCACTTTTGAATAGTTAACGTGAAAGAATAAGAGACATTTTGTTTTTAAATGCTTCATGGCGGAAGCAGATGTGCTCTAAAATCGAGCATATATAAACGGTTTCTTAACGTTTAAAAAACAAGTCAAATCCATTTGGGATCTTTTAAGGACATCTGCAAGGTCATGTTTTATTGTCTTCATAATTTATAAAGTACTGAAGTAGTAGTTACTAAAAACGAAAAACAATAGAAATACATTAGAATAATAATTAAACTATGAGTTCAAAAATCCTAATCTTATCTGAATTTCAATGATTTTGGTTGATTGTTTTTAAAAAGTAATAGGAAGTCTGCAAAAATTGAGGCCTATTAGTTTATTTTTGTGATTGGCAGGTTTTAATATAAAGGAATCTACAATAATTTTAAAAAGTTGCAAAAACATAATCAATCATCCATAAAATATACATACAAAAAATTAATAACTTATTTTAATGGTTATTTAGATTTGTTTTAAAACCTAATATTAAGGAATATATATTATATAAAAACTTATAGCCACATAAAGCAAGGTTTTTAATGATCTCCATTTTTCAAAGCTTGAGAAAAATAAATAAATCAATTGAAACAAGAGCACTAAATGCTCATGAAAAACATTTTCCTCATATATATATATATATATATACTATATATATTGCATATATATATATACAATATCATATATCATCTATATTGAAATATCTTTTCCTGATATATATATATATATATATATATATATATATATATATATATCATATATATAACAGGCTGATTCACTTAAATTGATCTCACATATTACAAATACTTTTTCTTGTATAAATTTTACACAAATATATTTAAACATATTTATAGCACAATGTTAATTTATGATCTATGTCATAAATTAGGATTTCTCTTCTTTTGGCTTTACCTTTGAACAAGTCAGGCGGGGCCACAGGCCGAATCTCTTCCGCTCAAAATTTGACTGAGGATCGCTTTTGCCTCTGAGGAGGTTCAAAGCTGCATTGAATGCCTACAAACTTTCCGGGCAAAGCCTGTGTATCATTCGTTGTATATTTAAAATGTAGAAAAGATTGTCTGTAATGTGTGAGTCCATTTAAGTGAGGCACCCAAATATATATATATTATACTTATAATTTGCAAATACTTTGCATTATCATTAGTTATTGAAATATTTCCTGAAAATGTAATACAAAGATATACTTTGTATATATATAAGTGCACCCTGTATATATATATATAATATATATATAAGCAAAGTTATTCTAAATTTTTTATTTTTGCTTTTATAATTTTTATGAAATTACAGATTCCCTATGGATATCAATATAAACGTTATAGCCATAAAAGTAGTTCATCGAATTTAAAATACTTTTAAACCATTTTTTCCTCCATTATTTTCCCCACTAATTATACGTCTGATCGTAAGGGTCGGATTGTCAAAATTGATTATCTTACTATTATATCTCTAAAGACAGAAACATTTAACAATTGAATTTATCAGTCATAGTCAACTTGCCCATTGTCTATATATACTACTACATTCATCTTTGAGTTCATAAATGGAAGTACAAAACTGTAAACAGATGTTTCTATTATTCTTTAGGGGTACTCTCTGCTTAGTTTATTGCATTTACAAGGATACAACCTCCCCCCCCCCCCCCCTCTGGCCGTCGTCTTTTCTGTCTGCTTCTTAAGTGAAGGGAGAGCATCAGCTGCAATTCTTGTGACCTCCATTGCTTTTTTAATTTAAGCTAACGCCCAAAAAACGAAAGAGTGTTCATTCTATGACATTATACATTAAAGTAACTCTTTTTTTACCTATTTGTATTCTATAGAGCGGATATAAAGGTGATTTTATTATATTAAGTAATATCTCTTTCATTTGTCGAATCAAATAACTCATTTGGTAATTTAAGAAAAAATAATATCTATAAATTATATATATTTAAACATGATGAAACTAAATATTTAATCATTATATATTAATACTTCAGAGCTTCTCTACTTTTAACTTTTTGAACATACACTCATTTTTTCCTGTAATATATATATATATATAATATAATATATAGATATATATATATATATTAGTACTAGGGGGTATTATAGAAACCTAATATTGAGATATCAAAATTTATCCCCCGCGAAAGTTGCGTCATAAGAAACTAAATTATCGTAAAATTTGGATTTTGGTTTGACCCCCCCCCTTACCCCCCCCCCCCCCAAATTGCGTTCAAAGGTTTCGTTATGAAGCAAAACTTTTTTGTTATTACTTATTTTGATAAAATTAGCTTTACAGGATTTAGCTATGATCATTTATGACTTTGTTACTTTTTCCAAATTTTCGCTAAATAATATTTAGTGCCAATAAATGAACATAAGTGTGACGCACCACCATTTTTTAAATAACGGCTCCTACTAGGGTTCTTTTATAGTTTCAAGAAGGAAAAAGAAAAAGAGGGTACTCATGTTGATGTTTTTAAGTTATTTTTTAAATATGTTTGCTTTTCACATCTTAATTTTCATACAGTAACTCCCTCACATGGTTGAGAATATAAATCTATGACGTTGATTATATCCATAAACTTTTGCAGTTAATACTATAATGACGAAAAATGTTTTCTCAACTGATAAAAAGAAGTTATTATTAAAGGTAACTTGTTATTTTAAAACTTAATTCTTATTTCTTAAAAAATATTTCAACCATGAATATATTGATCACGTATTACTAAAAAGTGGCATAGCGGAAGATCATGCGAAATAACTACTTTCAGTAGTCGAAGAACATTAAAAACTTGACACTTTGGTCACTGTTGTGTGTTACGGATGCAACACCAATGTCAGAATATAATAAGGAGTAATAAAAGACTCGAGTTATGTCTTAAAAGACCACTTCAGTGGATTATTTATCTTCTACACATGAATGAGTTACCTTTTAGAGAAGTTTTTTAACATTTAGATGGCGCACAAAAGGACCTCGGACTTATGGATATAATCAATTTTCCTTCTTGAAAATATAAAGGAACCCTAGTAGGAGCCGTTATTTAAAAATGGTTGGTGCGTCAGCACTTATGTTCATTTATTGGCACTAATATTATTTGCTAAAATTTGCAAAAAAAACAAAGTCGTAAATTGATCATAGCTAAATCTTGTAAAACTAAATTTTTCAAAATAAGTAATAACAAAAAAGTTTTGCTTCATAACGAAACCTTTGAACGCAATTTGGGGGGGGGGGGTCAAACCAAATCCATTTTTCTACGATTATTTAGTTTCTTATGACGCAACTTTCGCGGGGGGATAAATTTTGTTATCTTAATATTAGGTTTCTATAATACCCCCTAATATATACATATATATCCAGGTGTGTAAGTATGAAACCGGAATTTTTGTACAGAAAAACACGTTTATTGTAATGATATGACACAAAGTAACTTATTCAAAGTATTGTCCATCGCTATCTATACATTTTCCCCATCTTTCTGGCAATTTGTGGATTCCTCGCCAAAAGAACTGTTGCTCTTTTGAGGCAAACCAGTCATCGAGCCATTTTCGTACATCTTCGTTAGAAGTAAAGCGCTGCTCAGCAAGTGCGTGTCCCATCGATGCAAACAAGTAGTAATCGGATGGGGCAATGTCCGGTGAGTAAGCCGCGTGCTGAAGAATCTCCCAACGGAACGACTCTATCGTTTCCTGGACCTGTTCTGCTTTGTGTGCTGGTGCATTGTCATGCAGCAAAATCACCTTGTGTTGTCTTTGTTGGTATTCTGGTCGTTTTTTTCACGCAAAAGTCAATCCAAATCGGTCATCGGAGATGGCTTCTCGGGTCACCTTTAACTTATCCGCAGTTGTTGTTGTGTTTGAGCGTCGTCTTCGTCCAACAAGGCTTGCAGGATCAGCGTCTTCAAACTTTTCGGTGGTCTTCCACGTTCTTCGTTCCTCTCGTCAAAATTACCACTTTTGAACCGTTTGAACCACTCTAAACACTGTGTTTTACCGAGAGCATGCTCACCAAATGCCTCCAGAGCATTCGATGCGATTCGGCTGCGGTTTCCTTCAGATGAAAACAGAAAAGTAGGGCTGTCCGCAAATCGTAATTTGTTGGCACAAAACTCGACATGTTTATCTCTAATAAACTAATGTTACTGAATGAAA
Source organism: Caligus rogercresseyi (assembly GCA_013387185.1). Taxonomy (NCBI): domain Eukaryota; kingdom Metazoa; phylum Arthropoda; class Copepoda; order Siphonostomatoida; family Caligidae; genus Caligus; species Caligus rogercresseyi. Next base: position 1,156,654 of record CP045909.1, read on the forward strand.
CTCGTGTTATAGTGAGTTGGAAATCTTTGTCGGATATCAAAACAATAACAGGACACCGCTGACGTGATGTGTTGGTAACTGTATCGACATCTAGCACCACCTATGGGCAAATTCCGGTTTCATACTCACACATCTGGTATATATCACTCATCTCAATTCCTTTTTACTGAATTTAGCTATTTGAATTGCAAACCCACACATTCTGAATGCCAAGCTTTTACACCAAATCAGTGATGAACAAGTGTATCAAGAAAAGCTTTGGAAGACAAAAATGATTTTTAAGATACATGAATAAATGTTATTGTAATTTAAAAAACAGATCCAAGGTTCGATAGACTTAAATTTAACGCTATAATGTTCATTCATATCCACACAGATATACCTCATCGAGCCATATAGGCAAAAAATGGAAATAAGACTTTTTTTTACACCTTTAACGATTTTCATCATTAAGTCTTGAATATATTTATCAACAGTAGATTCTTGATCGTTCCAGGGATTAAATCCTTCTTCTTTACAAGGCCAAAAATAAAAGAGAGAGAATGTCCAAAATAGAAGGATATCATTTACATAATTATATAGAAATAAAGGAAATAGTTAACACAATAGAATCATACTTTTTTAATATTCATTCTTTGGATACAGTTAGTTCTCGAGGATAAATTATATGCATATAATAAAACATATATGACAATATCAACTATCATTTGTCACGAGATTTTTATGGAGCATGGGGCATGTATAGGTGGACATTATTTAACTTTGAAAGAAGCAGTTATAAGTGCATTTGGACCAACGAAATAATTTCTACAGAAATGCAGCTGTTCCTTGATGTTTAGGAGGAGCGTATATTTTATGCAGAAATTAAAAAATGCAATAAATTTTTAAGTTATTTATTTATATTTCTAATTGAGTCATGCTAGTTAAAGAAATTATATAAAACGCATTAAAATGTGTTAAAAGTATTTGTTAATGAAAATTAAAAATTAATCTCAAAATACTTGTAAGTGTAACAGAGCAATCTATTTTAAATACTTCTAAACGTAACACAAAAAGAAAATACCTTTCCATATAATGATTTTCGAGTGAAGGCAAAGATACTCTAAGGAACATTATATACATTATAACAATAGTGTCAAAACGATAGCAATTGTTGTGGTTGCGGTGTTTGTAGCGAGGGCTTTATTTATTCACATAAAAAAAGAAATGAATGTATAACACCCTAAAAATGAAAGATAATTTTATGTTATCCAATTAAGTTATAGTTTAAGAACAATTGTTTTTGAAAGCTGTTAAGCTTAATAAGAACAAGAATGAGATGAAATTCTTCGGAAGCATGTTTAAACATTATAAAGGACTTAATCGATTTATAGATTGCTATCACATAACAGGGCTACTTCCATTCTGTTAACCAATGCGTTATTTAACTTTTTGCTCTGAGTTTATTCAAATTTATAGCAAGTACTGTCCCAAGTGAAACGATCAGCTTTTTTATGTTGGATGGAATTACATCATTTCAACGGATATACGCATTGCATTAAGTCACTCTTGTAATTAACACAAGTGTATCTATATTGTGTTTTTTAAGGTGTGTGAGACTACTTGGTGAAATACGATTATAATTATAATGTTGATACAGTAAGGACTAAGAGTAAAGGATTCAAATTCACAGCAGCTTTGAGACTTTAAACACGTTAGTCATATATGTGTAAGATGTCATCATGATGGTTATCAATCAGTCTTGTTCATTGCCGGAGATGCAAGCTGCTGTTGGCTCTTTTATACAAATGTTGTTAGTCATAGTTTCTGAAATTACATTGGCAAAGATATAAATAGTGGAGTCTTCTTATGACGTCATTTTTGCCTTTTATGTCTGTAATTCCTGATCATATATATTTTATTTTCAATAAGACAAAGCTTTTTTTTCTTAAAAAAAGTCCAAAAATTATATTTTCACATATTTTCAATTATTTTTCTACTTATTAAAAAATATATATATATATATATAATACATTAAATAAAAAGAGGTACAATGAGAATCCAATCCCATTTTATGAATTTGTTTAACATGACGTCAGATTTGGCATATGCTGTCGTTTTACTTAGATCACTTATTCTCCTTTAAAGAGAAGAAAGGATCAATGAAGAGTCTGTAAAGGAGATGGGCCTAAAAAATGGCATCCCATATCTGACGTCACGTTCATTAGATTTTAAAATGGGGTTGGAGTTAAGAAAACAGAAAACTATTGCCATTTGTCTAACAAACAAAATATTTATATATTTTCTCTTTTTTTTCAGCCAAGCTTAGTAGAGGGGATCCTCTCTTTTTGGGCCTCTATTCACGCCTTGAACCTCAAGGCCTCTCAAATGGCACTTTTCTCAGCTCTTTTACTTCTCGTTCCCACGCGTCAAGCCCTAAGCCAAAGCCCTAGCATACTGAGACTGAGGAACAAAATCCTTTCTATTTTAGAAGACTTGATCCGTGAGGACGAACAAGAGGTAAGACATATTTTTTAAATATGATGAAGTTCACTTGAAAATCATGACCACATACATTAATATTATAAAGTAGGCTTGTGGAATATCTGGTAAAAAATGGAATATGTTTTTATGGTTAAAATAATTTTATTCGGTTACTGCAAAGAAGAATACAGTGTAAGAAAATACACTAAAAACCTACAGTTAACATAAGAAATCAAATCAAAAAACATCAATGATTTATGGAAAAACGGAGGAGGAAAGATATTGTTTCTTTTGCAAGAACTGTTTGGAGACATCAAAACATTTCCTTTTAGAGTGTACACAGATAGGGGAGGTTTTAAACTATCTTCAATATTTTTTAACGAGTTTTCAGGATTACAATTGCGGCTACAAGCTTTGTTTTCTTTTATACCGGTCTGCATCAGGAAGAAGTTAATTTTATCATGGCAAAGATCATTTATATACAAATTGCGAACAGAAAGATCCCCATACCCCCAATTTTAAAGAAATAGTCGATAGAGCAATAAAAAAACTATTGACATAATTGCGGTCCTTTGCAATACAAAACAATTGACCAACTGAGGTTTGTCGCCCAAATATGCTATAGCTAGGACATGTGGAATTCAAATGGATGCTTATTTTGAAACTAAAAGTTGTCATAATTGTTAGTCCTGGAACCATTCCATGTTTCATTGGGGATATTTGTCATAACTGTGACATGCAGGTCTCAAGATCACTTTTCAGTGAACCTTGGTTTGGGAAAAGTAGTGGCTTGTAAAACCCAAATGTGGTTTATTGGAATTGATGAGCTTGAACCTTCATCAAACATAATGTGGCTTGCTATATCCATACGATCAAAAAAATTACGCGTCATCTCTCATCATACATTCTTACTTTAGTATATCTATTTATACTGCATCATTATATTAATATAGATAAGTTACCCCTCTCATTACACCTTATTATAAAAATGACAGGTCCAAGTAAATTGGGAGGTTTTTGCTACAATATGAAGAGCTTTTGCGCTTTCTATGTATTTTTTGTGAAGTAAACATTGCTGAATATAAGCTATTTACTCACTTTCTCATCAACTTAGAATGACATGTACCATGAGTACTATCCTTTAGAACACTAATGTCTTTTGGTCATGGGCCGTGATCTATGACATTACCAAATACTATGAATAGACTCTTGCGCTATCACAAATTATAATCAATAAAAAAACTGCTTACATTCTAAGAAGCATAGGATGTTTATTTAGTTTCAATGCACAAATTACAAACATTCGATTCCATCTAACGATTCATATCCACATTTTCCCATTCCAATTCTCAATCCAGATTTATCATTCTTTCAGAGCCTTGGATCCGGTAACACAGCCCCATCCGCCCCAGGAGAGCGTCCTGAGCTCCTTGTCAAGATATTAAGGCTGGAGTCTCAGCTTCGAGGTCTTGAAAAGGAGCATCGAAGCACCTTAGACTGGCTTCGTGGTCGACGACGCAGCGGAAGACTCACAGGGGATGTCCCGGTGCTATGGAGTGAAATATTTGATATACCACCCTGCCCCACCGAAGAGTCGCACCAGACAAACTCTACAGGAGAGGCCGCGAGTCCTCCAGGGCGAAAGGTTCCCTCTTCAACTCCGACTGAGAATTCCTCAAGATCTTCGTAGATAATTTTTTGTCTATTTATTATTGTTTTATATAAATATTGTATAGGATAAATAAGTAATTGAAGCAGAGCTGGGCCGGAAACGCAGGGGCGGCTCTAGTGGTTCTTTAAAGATGAAGCCCCTATCGTTGAGGTCGCTTTATTGAGTCTATGTAAACTGAATAAGAGTACTGATCGTTTTAGTTTGAAGAAAAAGTTTAAAAAATGAGTGGAAAGATCAACCCTCAACCTCAATTGGGGGTCTTCATCTTTGCATTAATATCTACTAGACAAGACCGTACAATTGTCCAATTGTCCATTGAAAGGATTTCGATACTCATTAGTATTCACTATTATTAAAATGATGGTGCTTTGTCAAAGGCATCAATTTTCCTAGAACGGCTCCTGGTTGTAAACTGACTTTTTTTTAACCTCCGAACCTAGGGATTGGATTTGATATTTGTTCATACATTTTATAAAATCTGTTTCTGTACTCGACTTTGATTGGTAGAAACCTCAAAATGATAAGGGATATTTTGGTTCTGAACTTCTAAACCATATTTGATTTGGTGCACATTGATACAATATAGTCTGACAACCTTTAAATCCAATTTTAAATCTGTGATTATTAACTTCTTAATAAATAATATTTAATACCAAATTAATACAATAGAGTTTGATGGAACCTTACAATTATGATGGATTTTTTTTATTCCGAACCTAAACACCATGTTTGACTTGGTTGTTCTGAACCTCTAAATCAGTTTTCACTCGGTAGTTCTGAACATTTTAATCCTAATTCACGAATTCGTGATACTCGTCATCATTTTTTATTTATATCCAATCCTATTTCCTAAACAAAGGAGATGGTAACTTAATTTTGAACTCAATCAAACCCATATCATTAAAAAAACTAAGAACCCTATTACGGAGATTCATGGAGTACAAATTTAGTTTATTAAACATCAAAATCGCTGAAGAATAAATATTCGCCATTTCAGAACTCATTTTTTCGAAGACGGGTTTGAAATAGCTTTATTGTTCTCCAACCGTTTCCAAATGTTCGCCTACGCTTCTAACCGCCTAGCTCTGATGTAAGACTCATCTTTTGAAAGAAATTCATATTGTGATAACAATTGGAATACCAATTTTAGATAAATTGAGAGAGTGCTTCGACTGAAGTGTTGATAACATGTTAATTAGTATTATTATTATATTTTAAAAATCGCTTGAATATATATATTATGATCTTAAAGAGAAGAATGGACTTAATAACATCAACAAATACTTTTCCCTGCAATCCGATAAGGTTCAATATTTGACCATCACCCTTTTTTTATTCCCACCAATTTATTGATCCCTTCAACAACAAATTATGTTATCATCGGCTTTCCATCCAAGTAAGAACATCAGGAACACTCGGAGTCATCCAGGCAGATAAAAAAGATTTGCCGGAGGGCATAGAAGGAGAATAAAGATTAATAAATATCATATGACGTCATAATGCTGCTATTATCTTTAAAAAAGAATTCATAGTTTCTATTCAAAAAATTAATGATATATTAAATTCATCATTCATCCCCGTTTCCCTTGCTTCCATGTTCCAAAGACCTTGTTATATATACATAGATCCAAGGAATGATAATGGACATATGAAAGGAAATTATATTATAAACATTGGCTTAAACACAACCATCAGATATTTTTGGTCTTAACACAAGAAATAAAGCTTAGTCAATATATTTTTACACATTTATTCTCCTCTATGTAATTGAATCCATTGATATCCTTTAACTTGTATTCACATAATAATGGATCCACACATTATATATTCCATAAGCAGCCTCTTGGATAAGTTAGGAATTTTTCGAGTTGCTTTAACATTCCTTGACGATGTATATTTTAAAACTGTCCACCAATTTCTCTCTTGATTTCTAATATAAAACCTATTAAGAGATGGAGGTTGCGTGAGAAAGTAAGTTTTATTTTCTTCCGTACTGTTTATACCTTCCATTTCTTGAAATCCATGGACTTTTTACATGACTTTTTGCAATGCAATAATTCACACATCGGACTTTCAGAAACCATCATCACTTACTCAAATAATATCATGTTTTTTAATTAATATGTTTATGTATAAAAAAATAAGATCCTTGTTATTAGCTGCAATTTTATTATTATCACCTCTTAGTTTGTTCATAATTCTTGCTCTTTTTAATATGTATATTATTCTGGGGTAATATCTACTGATTATTAAAGATCTCTTTTATATCGTGTATGTTTATATGTATAGAACGAATTGAATACCAGACAAATAAATATTTTGTCGTAGAAATAAAAGACATTAATAAATCCTAGTGATCCATTTCTTTAATCACTTGGCTACTTCCATATTTATTTTTTGTCCAGGCTGATTTTAATATCTTTTGAGCTGGTCTTTGCGTCCCAGACCCAGTTGTTTGTCCAAAAAGCCTGAATGATTATTATAAAATTCATAAAATCTGAGAAACATCGTTTCTTCCAAAAAATGGTTTTAATCATAGCTTTTATATTTTACAATCAATTTAAATAAATACCTGATATAACCTTAATTTTACATTTATAGCAAAGAAAATGGAAAGAATCATTTTGCAGCATTAGATAATGTGATTGGCAAGAAGTTACCAAATAAAAATTCCTTCAAGGGAGCTCGGTAGCCGTGCGTGCTAAGACGTGTTCAACTCTCAATGTTGGGGGCGCAGGTTCGAATACTCCCGAGAGGGGATAGTCATTTTTGGTCTACCTCATTGATAAGATCCTAGGTTCGATAGACTAATTTTAACGCTATAATGCTTATTTTTATCGAACCATATAGGTAAAAAAAAATCCTTCTAGAATTGAGGTATTTAGAAATATATTACGAAGTTGTCAGCCCTTCATCACATTAATAGGTAGTTATCTAAAACTAGCTTTCCCTCCTGGAGGAGCTGAATAACGACGGAGGCAAAAGCGAACACTAATATAAACCCCAGACATCTCTTAAAGTTGTATTTTTTAAAATAGTTAATATCTAGGAATGTTCTTGATTTACCCGAATTTTTTTATGTTTTATGATCATTCACCTTTTTTAATATCTTCTTACTAATTAAATGTGCCAAAAAATATTTTTTGAATACGTTTTGCCATGTTACATTTTTAACGTTTATCTCAGTTTTAGTGAATATTTTTTATTTGTATGTATTTTAAACTCAGGACTAATAAAAAATAGTTATCTAAAACTGGGATTCAGCAGAAAATCTACTGCCAGTATCGGTAGGAGGTAGGTAGTTGTATTGTCTTGATAGATTTGTTATAAATCTTCAGGTTAATTTGCCACAATTTCAAAAAGGATAAAAATAAACACTTGTATATAGTTATGGTAAAAATCCTTTTTTCTTCATTATATACATATGAAAGAGTATCAGTGATGTAAATAGTCTATATTTACTTGGGTAATAGGGAGAAATGGCCCAGGAAAATACGGCCAAGGAAGAAATGACCCAAAAAAAGAACCCAAAATATAAAAGAAAACTAGAGGCATGTATACACTCAGAGAGTACAAACCTCCGCCGATCCCCACCAAATGAATCACTTGGTCTTTTTGTCATTTCCAACCCTGTACGCACTGTCCTTTTAACTCTACATACTACTCCTTTAACTCTACACACTTGAATTATAGGGGCGTTCTAGTTCATCAAAGAGAGAGCACAGCACAGCGACATCTATTAGCAGAGTAGGTTAACTTGAAATATTTATTAGTATTTAGCTCATTTTGCATCTTAAAGAAGCACTCAGAGATGCCAAAATTTATTCACTTGTTCCTTTTGGCATTTCCAACAACTCCACAAAGTTTCATCCGAATCCGTTCCGCACTTTTTGAGTTATCCTGCTGACAAACAAACCAACCAACCAACAAACCAACACCAGTGAAAACAATACCTCCTTCGGCGGAGGTAAAAATGATGCAAGAAAAAAAGTGACCCAAATCAATATTTTTCTGTCTAATAACAACAAGTACAAGGAAAACATTCATCTATTAGTGCAAAAATAAAACTATTTTATAGCCATTTATTTGCAAAAAGTGTTTGTACATATTTAGTTGTATTCCACTCGAATACGTTTACTCATGTTTTTGGGCTATTTTGCCCATGATACCTCATTTCCTTTTCTATCTTGGTTCATTTCTTCCCTGGTTCGTATTTTCCGGGTTCATTTCTTCGGGACACCGTGTATTAGATATTTATTGAGCCATGTAAAGATCTTAAGAGCGGTCTTTTTAATTGCCCAAAAAAAGATTTTTTTTTAAAATCAACTTGTGATAAATGAAAAAATATAACAAAAAGGGATTAAGCAACTTACGTTAAATTCAGTGACGTCACTAGATTAAATAAATAAGAAATGAATACATCTATTATGTTGTAACTTTAGGTTTTTATGCTTATAAAATGCTTCAAAGTTGAGTGTTAGGGGCGGTAGACATAAGCCATTCAAATGTATTTAAAAAACAGAGATGAATTCCTAAATATATCAGCTTTAAAAATATATATTAGGAAGACCTCTAATGAGTAATTAAACATAGCTTTCCTCACGGTGTTCTTCTCGTGAATGTTTTAAGCTTAACAGAACTTACATTTGCAGCATAATGAGTTGAAATATATCCATTTTTTGTCAATATATTAGTTTAGACAGATAAGTGTCCAACATATATTTTTTTTTCTAGTCACTTAATTATGCAAATCGATAAGTACGAATTCAATTACCTATTATTTATTTATTTTAGTGACGTCACTGAATTTTCCGTATATTGCATTATTCCTTTTTGTTATAGTTGCATAGCTTTAGATAGTCACCTTGGGTAAATCACACCCACCGATAATATCTGGATCATAGAGATATAAAGATATAGAGAGCTTATTGGATTCTTCAGATACGTCAGTGTGTCCACAACATAGAGATAAAAAGATATAGAGAGCTTATTCCCTTCAATGTTGTTTCTCTACTATTGAAGGGAATCAGCTCTCTATATCTTTATATCTCTATGATCTGGATACTCAACTGAGAAAAAACATTCAGCCATCAACTTGAAGAGGTAAGCAACGAAATACAATGCTAGGAAATAGTAGAAGATAAGTCATATATTATATACAAGTGTTGCCATGATATATTGATTTATTAATATATTTTATTACGATTGCGTCACTGGTTTTTTCCTTTTTTTTCTTTTGTGTAGCCCATGGGCTTGGTATAAAGATTTTGACTGTACAAGGGATAATAATGATTCCTTCATTGTCTTCATTGTTTCATCAGTTGCTGACTTCAACATTCCTTTTCCCTCCTCTCATTCAGTCGATTGCGCATTCAGAACATTGATCATTATTTTCCCGCTGATATCTTACAAAATGTTACTAATTGATGACGTCACTGTTCTTTCCTTGCAACTTGAGTATATATACTATTGTTGCATTCCATTTGTATAGTAAAAATATTAATACATATTATTTAGATACTCGTTTTGAGTTTCCGAGTTGCAATGAAGGACGGGCGGAAGCATTCTTCTTCTTCCTTGTCCTAAGCAATTAGGAAGACGACAACTCTTATGCAGCAAGGCAAAGAGGGGGGGGGGGACCTTGAAGGTCACACTCAATAGGATCATAGAAATGAATATTATTATTTCAAGGCTTGTATTCAAAGTGAGAGGAGGGACATGATGCATAAATGTAGTCTGGCGATGCGAGCAAGAAGGTCCTTGAGAGTTCCCGTTAGCCAACGAGCACTTCTATTTTTGTACTATGATAATATAATTTAATAACCATTGACGACTCTTCGACTTACATGCTCTTAATCCCCAGTTTTTAAACACATATAATTAAAATTATCTAAGGACTTTTCCTCCTATACTTTAGGGTTCAGTGCCAATAAGCGTTTTAAAATGCTGACTCTTTGGCAATATATCAAGCCCATAGAGATATAAAGATATAGAGAGCTGATACCCTGATTGCAGAAAACAGCGTTCTGTTGTTTCTGTGTGTTCAAAATAAACAAAGTAATTTGTACTACGTCACATACGTAGTATAAATTACTTTGTTTATAGTGGACACACAGAATACAGCTGAACGATGTGTCTCTGCTATTGAAGGGAATCAGCTCTCTATATCTTATATCTCTATGATCAACCTTGTAAAATGTTTTTTAGTGATTGTTCTGCACTTAGAGAACGAGACTTCTGTCAACAGCAATAATCTGAGAATCGTTGATGGTTTACTATTAATATATATATTTATTGGTACTAGCGAATTTTACCCAGCGCTGCCCGGGATTACCAACTTGACATAGTCTGGAATGAAAAAAAACCACACGAATAATTTTAGTGACGTCATGTATGTTATTTTTCATATTAAAATAAGTTCCTTAAAAAGTCGTCATTGGGTCTTCATTGCCATTTTTTCCGTTTTGTTTCCTTACGGCTGGGTATTTAACATCGCACAACGAAGAAATCACACGAATAATTTCAGTGAAATCATCCATGTGACTTGTTCATATTAAAATAAGTTCCTTAAAAAGTCGTCATTGGGTCTTCATTGCCATTTTTTCCGTTTGGTATTCCTTACGGCTGGGTATTTAAACATCGCACAAAGAAGAAATCACAAGAATAATTTCAGTGAAATCATTGCATGTATTTTTCATTTAAAATCAGTTTCTTAAAAAGTTATCATTGGTTTTCCATTGCCATTTTTTCCGTTTTTGTATTCCTTAAGGCGGGTATAAACTTAATAAAAAAGTCATTTTTGAATCATTTCACAGGAAACATAGAGTACCGAATATATGTAAGGTAGCTCTGAATATCAGTGTATTTGTTTGATCTCCGTTGATGGGGGAAAAGAGCAAAACTTAAGAGAGAGTACGACTTCATACATTTATCAAGAAAAGTTAAGAGTGGTTGACATCACTCTCCATCTCTAGACATTATCAAAATTGATTAGCGCGATGTTGCGTCATAAAAAATGTTGTTCCACAAAACAAAATTTGGGGAAAGAAGGGATATAAAAAAGTTATTTTTAGTAATCCTATGGAAAACGAATTTCCGATAAAACTTCAATAACACAAAAACACGTCTTACTACCTCAGTCTAATCCACAGAAAATTTGGTCAAAATCTAACTTGGCAATTTAAAAAAATCGACAAAAAAACGTTTTGGCGAATAAAATAAACATATCGATGACGAATTTTTCCGCGAGTCGACAACCCCACTAAAAACCCCCTGAGCTCTCAAAAACTATTCACTGAAAATTTCGTCAGGATCTAATGAACCGTTCGGGAGAAACAGGGA
>CP045909.1:1168229-1210969 GCA_013387185.1 Caligus rogercresseyi
ATATATAATATATATATATATATATATATATATATATATATATATATATATATATAAATATATATATAATATATATACTAGCGAATATTACCGGCGCTGCCCGGGATTTTCCAACTTGACAATAGTCTGGATGAAAAAAAAATCACACTAATAATTTAGTGATGTCATCGCGTGTGACTTTTCATTTTAAAATCAGTTTCTTAAAAAGTTATCATTGGGTTTCATTGCCATTTTTCCGTTTTATATTCCTTAAGGCTGGTTATTTAAACATCGTAAAAAGAAGATGAATAATTTTAGTGATGTCATCGCATGTGACTTTTCATATTAAAATAAGTTCCTTCAACAGTGGTCATTGGGTCTTCCTTACCATTTTTCCGTTTTGTATTCCTTAAGGCTGGGAATTTAAACATCGTAAAATGAAGAAATCACACGATTAATTTCACTGATGTCATCGCTTTTCTTTTCATATTCAAATCAGTTCCTTCACAGGTGTCATTGGGTCAGGGCTTCATTTTGCATTTTATAATTTAAAACCACTTATGCAGTAAAAAGTCTCCCTAGAGGTTACATTAGATTCATAGTTAATAAGCACCCCCTAGGGAGCAAAAAAGAACTAACATTATAACCAACTCCTATGCTATATATATGTAGCATATGTACTTATGAAATAATGCTTACAAATAAAACTTTTTGTTTTTCATCCAATTTTAAAAATTTCTTCACATTTGCATTATACTTCCCAATTGGGAACAACTATATTAACAAAAATAAAAAAATAAAAATGCCAAAATCATGGGGAACCCCCTTAAGTTTTTTGAAAAAATCAGTTTTTTGGGTTTTTCTGAAAATATAAAACAATTGAGAAGGACTTTTTTATAATGTATTGCCAGGCTTTTTAAGCTCCTTCTTATGAACTCAAGTTGAAATCTGTGAGTTCCCCAGGAGCGGAGAAAACAACCCTTTTCCATTTTGCCAGTTTTTATGCCAAAACTCAAAAAATTATTAACTAAAATTCATTTATATCCGACACGAACGTATTAGAAATGCCAAACTCTATAGATACTATTTTATAACTTGATGCAATCAACTCACAGACAACCCAAAGAGGCCCTCCAGATTTAGGATTTCAAAAATATTCCGCTTCGTCCATGAAATTCGACCTAATATTCAATCCCGGATTTGAGGCTCTTATGACCTCGGATCCGGATACTGATAACATCAAAGTTGCTCCCTTTGTGAAGCTGAATATGATTGTGCAAAAGTATATTGCGAAAACTTGCAAATTGAAAAAAATCCGGATCCCGGCCCAAATATGTCCGGAGGCCGGACATTGACTTAACCAACCTAGGCTTATTTTGCAAGGCCTTCGTTTCGTATGTTTTGTTTTGAACTTTTTTTCGTATTAAAAAGTCGTCCCAGAGGTTTTCTTGAATTTCCCGACAGGCCGGTCCGTTTTCCGGGAAATTTCTTTTGACCCGATTGTAAACTCTATTCTTGATGTACTTTTAGAGTAGCGTTTTTTCGAAATGGGAAAGAATCAAAAGTTAAGGAAATGACATAATCCGGGTCCGGGAGTTTCTGGATCCGGAATTTTTTTCGGATCTAGGTTCTTTGAGTAGAGATGCAGATAACTTTTAGTTTGCGTTCTGTCTCTAAAACATCTCACTTACAAACTATGGACAACCAAAATTTCAAGCCTTTTTTCAAGGTGTCAAACGAATTTTGGGGAAACACTCAATAAAACAAAAACACGTCTTGTACCTCAGTCTTATCCACAGAAAATTTGGGCAAAATCTAACTTGCAAATTTTAAAAAATCAACAAAAAACGTTTTGGCGAATAAAATAAGCATGTCGATGACGAATTTTCCGGGAGTTGACAACCCACTAAAACACTCCCTGAGCTCCCAAAACTATTCACTGAAATTTCGTCAAGATCTAATGACCCGTTCGGGAGATATAGGGAACGAACGAACGAACGAACGCACAAACGAACGAACGGAATTCTTTTTTTATAAGTATATATATAAGTTTCGTACATAATATAAATAATGAAGAAATATTTATAAAAATAATATGAGATATCTGGAAAAAATTATTCTTCAGGTTTGATTATTAATTTAAAAGACTCGCATATTTGGGCGCCTACCGCGCCCATATGTTCACCCTTTGGGTATGGGTAGGTTTTAGAGCTAGTTTGTGATTGAAACAGACCCAAAAGAATATAAGAGAGGAGAGATAAAATAAATTTTGTGTTTTGTACAAATATTCCTTATAAAAAGTTGACTTGTACAAAGAATATGTTTTTAGTCGAATGAGATGCTTTTTTCTTTTCTATTTCTCTAACTCCTACCTCCTCCTCCTTTCTTTTTCCTCTCTTTACCTTGAAAAGTAGTAGTAATATCAGACAAGGTCTGATTTTTTTCCATCTCTGGTCCCCTCACTTTGCAAATAGTTTTACCTTTGACACAAGGATTCCATTGTACCTAACCTCCAAAGTTCAAATCTAACCATAAATGTGGGAGGAGATAGCGTGCGGACATACAGACGGACAGAGATTGGTGAATTATTATATAGATTTGGTGTAGAGGTGCGAGAGGCCACACATTTTATCAAAGAATCTGCACTATTTGCGTATACTTTAGATAACTTTAAATAAGTGATACCAAATGTCTTACAATTTGTACAATAATGTTGTTTTTTTTTGTTTTTTTGCCTTGTCCAAATATATTTTGATCAATTGAGGCATTGACTTTTCGTTTGTTTATTTGAGTGTAGGAGAGTACCAATTAAGACAGAGTCATCCATTCAAGGTAGCAACGAATTCATCAGATTCTTAGTACATACACTATAACACACATGCATTTCAACCATGTGGTTTACTCATTCTGCCTTTGTTTTTCGTCCGTTATTATCTGTTTAGCAAAATCAGTAATTATTTTTACATCTCTTTCAGCCACATCATTCGTCCCTTTTACTGATTGATCATGCTTTTAGATAAGAAGAATCAAATTCCCAAGTTTCTGAAGGAGTTGTTAGCCAATCACATTTTAGTCTCAAGTATAAAAAAATTGTGATTCAGGCCGTTAAGGTCTAAGAACGTGGTAATGTCGGCTAACACGGTTCTTACTTTGGCTCTCAGGCAATTTGACAACTTTAAAGCGATTTTTTATTTAACAGCCTTGGTCATTCTTTCGTGTGAACTAAACAGTACTAATCTTACTGTTTACTAGATAATTGATTGAGTTGCTACTTCACTGTCTTGATAAATAATAATTGAAGCAATATTCCTCCCAATCCAACGAGCTAGATGAATAGCGCCTGGTTTGGTCCAATGGACATCTTGAAGAGGTCTGAGGTGTATCGGCCACTTCCCTGTAATCTGCTCTAGGATTGTCCTTTTCAGGATTCTTTTTCATAATTGCTATTGCCTTGATTTCCTTCCATTCTGCTTCACTTCGCCTACAACTTTGGGATGCTCTTATCCAATATATTCTACTCACCCTTTACATAGATAAAAATGTGGTAAAGCTCTTTTATAAATTAACTTCACTCGTCTGCCAAAGATAACCTGTAAGAGAACCATAGTTGAGATGAATCTAGTAAAATAATATAATTAAAAATATCCTTTTCTGAGGTGTGACAGCAGTTCTTTTATTCAATTTATAGTAAGAGATGCAAAGAAGGAGTCCATGCAAAGGATGAAGGAAAAACAATATTTATTTCAAAGGATGAATTTCTTTGAATTGTTGTTCACCCCTCGGTAACCCGCGAGTGACTTGATACTTTTTCTTATCCTTACATATGAACCAAGAGACACGCATTTTCTCCTTTTGGGTAATATTTTCTAAATAATTTTTTATCCCCTTTGACAGAAATATAATAAACATTTTATTGATGCCCTCGTATATACAAGGGTAGGCATGGCTGTACATAAGTAAGGAAAGGATCTTACTCATGATGACTGATTGTTGCCGTTGCACTTAGAGGCATGCATGACGTATACAAGTAGAAGCATCTGAGACAGCAAGTGTTCTTCGTCTTCTGTTAAGGCCTAATTATGAGGATCCTTTTGTTATAATATTATTATTATTATTACTTTGTTATATGTAGTTTGGCTAGTAAATAGATGGATTGGAGTTTATTTAGGTGTCTAAGCCTTAGGTTCAATGACTTTTTAGACCCTTTCAAATTAAAAAGGATAAGTTAGTCATGACGTCATTGGTAATTAACACTGGTGATAAGTTAGTTATGACGTCATTGGCAATTAACTTCGTGATAAGTTAGTAATGACGTCATTGGTAATATATAAAGGATAAATGTATATAATGTAATGATGGTTTTTGAGGCGTTATTATGTGTCGTAAAACAATAGGGTAAGTAAAAAATTGGGTTTCAATCGTAAGTAAATGTAAGTAAACAAATGGAGAGCTTGAAAGTGTAGGATTTGTTTATTTATTAATAATAATCCTCATCTTTTTATACTTTATTGAATTTAATTGTATCGTTAATAACTGGATACTCAACACAGAAAAAAAATATAAGTTCCTTGATAGCCATGACTAAGACGACTGCACCATTTGTTGATGACAAAATGTAGTTCTCGTGGGAATAGTAAAAGAGAAATTCCACCAATAATGTCCAGTGACGTCATCTTATTCCATGTTTCATCCAAAGGAAAGTCCCTAAAAACAACGTCACTGGGATTTACTTGTGTCATTTTTCTTTTTTTCTATTCTCCATGACTTGATATTTAGACTTTGCCTGCTCAAGTATGTATAATAATAAGTATTTCTTACCTTTCTTTGTGTTTCATCGACTTTTAATATATATATATATATATAATAATAACTTAAGGTGATTTAGATGACTCCCAACAGCTGCTGACTCAGACATTGCTCTTCCTTTTGTTCAATGGTCATCCACTTATTAAGTAGGTCCTTGGTTTATATATAACAATAAATAATAAGCCTTTTACTTATATGAGATAATTGAAAATGAGCACTAATTAAATGCCTCATATGATTGGTCATTTGAGGAACGATGGTATCATAAATAAAGAAGAAAATGGGTCCCAACTTTGCGTGATAGGTGGTGAAATAACCGAATTTGAACCGAAGCAATGGCCCCATTTAGTGTTCAAGAACATTGGGAATGCAAGTTGATAAAGCAGCAAATCTTCAACTAAAATACAGTACAAATTCCCCATGTGGTTAGTTTTTTAACACAAAGTCTTGCACAATCAATATTGTGTTTTTATTAAAGACTCATCATCTTTAGTAAAATACTTAAAATAAAGACTAATATCATCAGCTTAAGCAGTAGTTAAAATAAATATTTTTATTCTTTAATAGAACAAATGTAGTAATCTCATATTGAGTACAGTTTTTGCTATTCAAAAAATATGTTTTTATATAGGATTTTGATAAGATACAAAAACTAGAGGACTCAGAGAGTGCAAACCTCTGCCGATCCCCACCAAATGAATCACTTGGTTTTTTGTCATTTGCCATTAGATGTCGCTGTGCTGTGCTCTCCTCTTTGAGAGTACAACACAGCGACATCTATTGGCAGAGTAGGATACCTTGAAATATTTATTAGTATTTAGCTCATTTTGCATCTTAAAGAAGCATTCAGAGATGCCAAAATTTAATCACTTGTTCCTTTTGGCATTTCCAACAACACACAAAGTTTCATCCGAATCCGTTCCGTACTTTTTGAGTTATCCTGCTGACAAACAAACAACAACAAACAACAACCACGCCAGTGAAAACAATACCTCCTTCGGCGGAGGTAAATATATTGCTGTTAGATCAAAATGTTTTTTCTTTCTCCAGCATTTGGTTTCTTTAAGATATCAGTTGGCTATGATTGTATTGACATAATTACAAAATGAATAAATATTTATGTTAAATCCTTAAATCTGTGAAACTCAATGCAGTGATTGCACAGTAACATAGTTTTAACTAACAGTTTAAATTCATTTGAGGAGCTGCTGTCGTCTTGTGAATATAAATAAACAGTATATCATTATTATTATAATTGGCCATCGAACCAAGGATATCCTTTTCAATGAAACTTGATCACGGAAAGAGTCGAGTCTGCACCATACACATTGAAGGTCGAGCAGGCTTCCACTCAACGGACACGCTATTATTATTATTTTGAAGCTCCGCAATTATGGACTATGAAGTTTTGAATATTCCATGCTGATGGCTTTAATAAATCAAATTATTTGTTTATTTTATAAATAGTGTTTGAAAATGAATAAAAGGATGATGTCATTTCATGCGAAGAACCATGACCTCACTCTGCAAACCCAACGGTTTTTGAGTGCCATCTATATGATTTATTAAAGGCAAAGGCACATATAGCAACATATGAACAAGCACATACTATAAATACCAAGTAAAAATGCAAGCATCTCCTCTCTCTCTCTGTGTGTGTTTGGAGTCATTGATCTCGTTATACGTGTTTGAAATATATATGAAGATAAAATAATAAACTGTCTGAGTGTATCTAGGGGCAAGATGTATACAAAAACTTAATGCAAATAAATACATCAAAACCCGGCTGAATTGACTCACGTACTGCAATAGCGTAAACTGTTAGATATACATACATTAAAAATAATAATATGACCCTTTTTACGTTGCTTTTGTGTATATTGAGGAGGCAGATACTTGTACTGATATACGAAGAACTTCAATAGGCTCTTGAAGGACATAGATAGGAAGTGAGGAAATATCAATTGAAATAAGGACTAATATATATATATATATATATGTAAGGGAGTATATGCTGCCGTGTGCGTTAAGGCATGTTCAACTCTCAATGTTGGGGTGCAGGTTCGAATACTCCGAGAGGGGATGGTCATTTTGGTCTACCTCAGTGATACGATCCTAGGTTTGAAGACTAATTTCAATGCTTTAATGCTATTTATATCCTGTCGGATGCAATTCTATCGAAGCATGTAGGCAAAAAAAAATGTATATTATATATATGAAATATTCTATTAAGAGGATACAAAAAGATATTGAGCAAGGCTCATAAGAGGATCTTTAGTGTTCTTAGAAATGAATTTATCAGCTATAAGTGACTTTTAATACTAAAAAGCAATGATTAAAGTCATGCCTTTTCCCCCCTTTTATATTCCATCTCTACTTATTTCAACCAATCACGATACAGTAAGAGGTGCAAGTATTGTATGTTTTGGCTTTTATATATAAATATATATTAATAAGAAGTACGAGAGGGGGGGGGGGGTATATTATTTGCAGACAAATAAAGATTTAATAAACCTGATAATATAATTTATGCAGACTGAGGAAATGCAGACAGAGACACAGAAGAAGAAGACACACAATGCAACGTTAATGCAAAATAATAAAAACAGACACATTTTATTTTTCTTCACTAGTTCGTAGGCAATTTAATATGTTAATTATATGATCATTTTCCTTGATGGGCACGTGGCAATTTTATTCTTGTCGTTGTATTATGATGCACAGAGTGTTTTAGACCTTATAAGCTCTAACGAAAATTTAGGGGGAATTATTCAAAGGACATAAGTGTGTATGATTTTATTCCCTTGCATCTTGGGTAGGGCAAAGGAGCATATTTGTATACCCATTACTAAATTGTCGCATAACTTAACCCTCGTTAAATTAATTTTTATTTAATATCTTTAATTTCTTTTATTTATTATGTCTATAGACATATTAGCTGACAACTCTGTTTGTCCCCTACAAAAAAGTCGTACATTCATTTAGATGAAATACGTTAATGAGAGAACTGGGACATATTTCGTTTTGCCCTTTTAATTTTAAGCGCCAAGTGCCACTTAGTTTCCCGGCCAACTCATGAAGAAAAGACAATATTGTATCATCTAGAACATAGGAGGAGATATTATAAGTGACTGTGCAGAAAATTGCCCGCAATTCACTATATGACATGGATATTACATTGCAAGACCTTCTAGCATCATCTGGGTAACAACTCCACCCATACTTGATAATTGAATTGGGTAAAAAATTTGAGGGATTTCGCATATAAATTTATAAATGAATATTGGAGTTTGAAAAACACAGCCCATGGACATCGGATTCCGCCACATATTACACATATGGCTGCTTGGGTTTTTAAACCCACTGCAATGGGCTCTCGGGTCTGAAGATCCAACTATGACATATGTGGATTTCGAACCCAACGCCAATGGGCCCTCGGTGTTGTAATAAGAAAGCAAGACAATAAACAATACAACAGTATGTTCTAGTTGTAATCGGTGGAAACTGGGGTGCCCATTGACCGTAGGGTCTGGAACCCCAATATGCAATTGGTGTGATCTGTGGAACCCTAGTGCCCCATGGGATGTAGATTTGAAACCCCAATTTGCTATTGATGTAATCATACAGCCGAAGGCTCCAGGTTGAATCGGCGGAACCATAAGAAAATTTTTACACTCACCAATACCATGTATGGTAACGCCTGAAGAACGTGCGGAGGTGGGCTTCCTGTGGGTCTCCAAGATCTCGTCAGAAGAAGTCTGGAAATTCTACGCTCCATCCAAGGGATGTTTCAAACAACGGGTCCTCTCCCCTTCAAGTGCAAGTGACTGAATCAAATGACGCATTGGATCTCTCATCTCAGCGAGTCAACTGGTTTTCTAAATCACTATTTTATCTCAAGATATCTCATAAAAGAAGGATGATAGGTTGGAGTTCTTTTATTTTTCTTCCGACAAGTTATAATGCATGTGTTTTTTAATGTTATATTTGTTTTTAACGTAGCTTTATCAATTTTTCATTTATTTATTCTCCTTTGTACGTGCATTTTATTCTGTTCGAGATATCTTTTAGATCATAATAAATATTTTAAATAAAAAAAAAAAAAATACCATGTAGGGTGAGGGTTTGAACCCCTATGCTTGAAGGGCTGAGCAGAGTAAGGGAGTGCCATGTGCGTTAGACGTGTTTAACTCTCAATGTTGAGGTTCGAATACTCTCGAGAGAGGATGGTCATTTTCGGTCTACCTCATTGATCAGATCCTAGGTTTGATAGACTTATTTTAATGATATAATACTTATTTATATCCAGTCGGAGGCGACAATTCTATCGAACCATATAGGCAAAAAAAAAGAGTATTTCAAGTATGATTTATTATATATTGCGGGCAATTTTCTCTGCAGGTGTCCATTAAATTTGAAGTAATAAAAAACGATGGTTTTTTAATATAATACTTTTATATCATAGCACTTTGCACTATGCTAATGCAATCAAACTTTCTGAAATTACTTTTTCCATTAATATTTCATATATTATTCCTTTCATAGTTAGGATATTATTTCTTCTCTGAGAAATATTCATTGAATTGTAATAATTCATCATCAAGTTACTAGTGACCTCTGGTGACCTCTTTATCAACTCTTTTCTTCAGATTCGAAACAATCTTATTAAGAGATGTAAATTGCGTATTGCGTAGAAGGAAAACTTTCAGGATTATGATTTGTGTCCGAGAGGATCAAATATCAATCTTCTGGCTTTACATCGTCAAGGCCTCCAGGACATTGACTCTTTTTCTCTTTCTCTCTCCCAAGGAAGTTGAAGTTGATATTTAAATCCTGTAAAGTGCATTATCCTACAATAATAAATAATCATTGCTGAGCTAAGCTCTTTTCAAGAGCTACAATGTATACAATTTAATTTGGGAAATTGCCAAGACGTCATTTTAATAATATATTGTCATATGATAAGCAAAATGTTATTTTGTTGTTTATATGTATATAATTTTCAAAGGATAAAGTTCAAGGAGTATTTTTTATTACTTTAAATTGATCTACCTAAGTTTTTAATTATTTTAGACAAATTTAAAAGGAAATAAAATAATGCAACTAAAAGAGCCATTTTATTTTGATTTTACTTCGTTAATAAAATATTATAATATGTTCCATATATTTGTTAGATAACGTAACTATCTGTAATAAATAAGTGGTGAAAAAGTAAGAGATGACAGTTTAAAAACAGGGTTAAAAGTAATAAAATAATACATGGTATAAATATAAAAATGATAAACAAGAGGCTTGTCATGAATAATCATGAGTATATTATTTTAGTACTGACAAAATATGCCAAAACATCGAACAAATTGTTCTGAAACGCTTGTGAGCCCAATTAATAGAAGGATCCGTAAGAACGTATTTTGTATAAAAAACGCTGTACTCTAATGATAATTTTCTAGATATTTGGACGTGCTTTTGAAAACTACTTCTTCTATTTGATATATATATAAGATTCATTCCGACACAATAAATAATGTTTTACTATATACAGTGTGTTCCATCAGAAATGTAATTTTTAAATTGCGAATTAAAAGTATTTAAAATGATTCCAATCGTATTATTGATACGACATTTTGTTCATAAAGAGGGAATTTTATCAATATATAAAAATCTGCATTGATTGTCAACCTGAAATTTTTTTCTGAACTTGAGAAGAAATGGATCATCCTGCAGTTTGGCAAAACACCTTCTCCTCCCACAGTACGCCGAGAATTTATACTTCGCTTCAAGATCAGTGGGAGGGCGGCGAAATCTTACCAGCTGATCCAGTTCACAAGAGTTCTTGATCATTTCAATAAGACTGTTTCCATCACAAGAAAAAACAAATGAAAACAAAATCAAAAAGAACAGAAGCAGTGGTTCAGGAGGTAAAGAGTTTCTTTGAAGAAAACCCCAGTTGCTCACTCAGAAAAGCTTCTCAGCAAATTTCACCCACCAAAACAACGTTGTGAAGGATCGTAAGACATGATCTTCGATTCCGTTTTTATCATTACACTTCAGTTCAATCATTAACTGATAACCACAAAGCGCAGAGAAGGCAGTTTTGTCAGTGGATTCTGCAGCAACCATCCAACATTGTCGATAGAATCATTTGGACTGACGAGAAGTTCTTTTGCCTCCATCAAAAACCACATCGAAAAAACAACGGGGTGTGGACAAATGAAAATCCTCGAAATATCTGCGAAACAAATGATAGGAATGATGTTAAGGTAATGATCTTCGTTGCCATTATTAATGGAATGGTTCCAATCGTTCATGCATTCCTTGAAGATGATGGCCATTTGTCGTCGGTTAATGGTGTTTCATATCTCAGATTGCTCCAGGACATAATTTGGCCCAGGCTGCGCCATTCTGCAACTCGTTCTTCACTTTGGTGGATGCAAGACGGCGCTCCACCACATTGCACAAATGCAGCTTTAGAATTTCTAAATGAAAAGTTTCGAGGCCGAGTCATCAGCAGAAGGACGGAAAATCCCTGGCCAGCTCATAGTCCAGATCTCAACCCTTTGGACTTCCACTTCTGGGCTGCAGCACAAACCCGAGTTTATAAGGAAAAACCAGATTCCATTGAGTCTATCATCCAATGTGTCCAAACCTTCGCTAAAAGATATAGCCAGGAGACGATCAAAAAGTTTGCAAGAATGTCCTGAAGCGTGCGTCGTTCTGTCTTCAGACTGGAGGGGGTCATTTCCATCAACTTTTGTAAGGCTTCAGATGTGCCTCTTATTATATTGGACAACAATTTTTTAATAATAATAAAAATCCATTCTTTTTCTCTAAAATGGTGTATCTATGAGGGAATATGACGAATTTAAGTACTTCTAATTCGCAATTAAAAATTACATTTCGATGGAGCACACTGTAGTGTATATGTTATATATATATTTATATAAATAATACATTACATTTATATATATATATATATATTATATGTATTAATATATGATTAATTCAGTCACAATAAAATAACATTTTACTATGATGTATGGTTTCAAGTACATATCTATTCATAAAATCCATTTCTCTTTGTTCTATGAAAGGCGAGCAATGTTGCCATGCTGTCTGAGCGTCTTTTAATTCATTAGAAACCTCGTTTAAAAAACCGTTGTGCCTAGTTAAAAAAGCTTCAGGTTTTTTCTTTTTTTCCTTTTGCGATTATTATATAACCTCAGTTACTACTTTTTTCGTTATTTTTTACGCAATTTTTATAGCAAATATATATTTGCCACACACTCATGTGCGGAATTGAGCATGTTGCTTGTATATTACGTAATATTCGCCGGATGTATTGTTCTTTTTATGCTGTTGTTGTTGGGAGTTCTTCTTCGTATCTCTACAATTATTACCTGCCAATACACGACTAAAAATAAATAGACTCTAAGGTAACTGACAAAAAGAAACAATATTTACAGTAACGGCTTATGTTTTTATGTTAGATATGGCTGATTGTTTAATTAATAGCGATGACCTGAAGTATTGAAAAAAAGTATTTTGGTTGTGCTGCTACATTGATATTTTCAAAAATTGTCTCACATCACTTTTTTGATGGTTAGAATATATATATCAATCCTTCGCTTAAATATTGTATAAAATACAAATTAAATAATATGTATTTTACAAAAATACATAAATGAGCATTTTGATTGGTGTTTCAATGATCACTTATGTTTTCATTCTTTCAATTTTCACAAAGAAAATTATGAAAAAAATCAGAAGATTATAATTTAAGTACCAAAAATATTATTCCTTAAATTTAAATTAAAGCTTTTCTAAGAGCTCAAGGACCTATTGTCTATAAATTATTTGTTTATGATTAAAAAGAACAATATTCTATAATACGTAGGAAATATAAGCAATTTCATTAATAGGTGGTTTTAGAAATTAAGGCAATCTTGAACATGTTTCGCCATATTAAATTTCTTAATAACACGTTCATTATACTATTTTTCCTTATATATTTTATTGGATTCAGCAAAAGTACATACATCTTATAAATAAATCAAAAGTATACCTTAATATTTTTATATATAAAATAATCACAGAAGCAAAAAAACATCTTCTTGAAAGAACAAATGAAATATGAACTTTAATAAGAAAAATAACTGCTCACAAAAACTAACAATATAATTTTTAGGAATACATTTAAAAACTAAAGGAAGTGCGATACCTCAGTGTGTTATGGTGGGTCCTTCTAAAATGTTAAGGGCGCAGGTTCGAATCCTCCCGAGAGGGAATGGTGATTTTTGGTTTGCTTCATTGGTAAGATCCTAGGTTCGATAGACTAATTACCTCCGCCGAAGGAGGTATTGTTTTCACTGGCGTTGGTTTGTTTGTTTGTTGGTTTTTTTGTCAGCAGGATAACTCAAAAAGTACGGAACGGATTCGGATGAAACTTTGTGGAGTTGTTGGAAATGCCAAAGTAACAAGTGATTAAATTTTGGCATCTTTGAGTGCAGAAGTAGTATGCAAAACGAGCTAAATACTAATAAAATTTCAAGTTAGCCTACTCTGCCAATAGATGTCGCTGTGCTTTAAAATCGGGCGCGGGAGCGTCTTCCTCTCGGAATTTCCGTCGAGAGGAACCTCCCCCGTCCCTGTACGCCGCCCCAGTCGTGAAAAATCCGCCTCGGAAGGTTCATAAGGACCCGTGACGGCGGAGGTTTGCACTCTCTGAGTGTATATATGCCTCTAGTTTTAATGTTATAATGCTTATTATATCTGTCGGAAGCAATTCTGTCGAGTCATATAGGCAAAAAATGATATAAAGAATGAAGGTTTTTTGTTGAAGCAGAGTAAAAACTTAAGACAGGAAAACGAAGCCAAGTAGCGAACAATGTCACCTGCACTCATCCAGCTTGAAATCTAAATAACTGGAATCTTGATGGAAATCACTATTTTATCTTTATAATTTCTAGTACGTTATGTTGCATTAATGGACAATTTATTTAAAACAAATCAACAGTTTCTTTTATATTGTTCAACGGTGAGAAAAAGTCATTATGAGATAAATTGTTATTTGTAAGCACTTCGACTTAATTTTGCGGTCAAAATAGTCTTCATTTAACTTATAAACATTCTTGTGGCCAACCTAATATTCTTAGAAGATACTAGATTTGATAGACTAACTTTGACGCTATAATGCGTATTCATATCCAACCGGACGCAATAATATCGAAATAAATTGTTAAAGAAGATAAAATTCATATCCAACCGGACGCAATATTATCGAAAGAAATTGTTAAAGAAGATTAAATTCTTTTAATATATGGACTTATATGTCCAAATTAATTTTTTTTACTGCAAAGTAATACTCCTATATTTAACAGATTTTTAATTGAATTATTGGTTTTGTAAGGTACAAAGAATTAGAAATAAGTGAATACCTGGAAGGTACAAAAACTATTTAATTCTTTTACTATTACAATTATTTTCGCAAGAAGTGTAATTTTTGGCCATCCTAATTTGAGGCACTACTTACGTGAATCACCATCATCTTCTTTCATTCTCCAGAGACGGATTATATAATCAGTATGTTCATGCGAAATATCGTGCTCCTCTCCCATCTTTTGGCCCCACAAACATTCGCTTTGACATCAAACGAGTCAATAAAAGGAAGATTTTACATATGGCAAGAAAGGCACCTAAAAACTTGAAAACTTGTACGCAATGACTTCCCCCTGAAGGCACTAAGAACCGGTTTTTGCATTACACAAAATGTGGTTTTTTTAAATAGTATGATGACAATTAAAATAAAAATAATATGTTATAATTATTTTAAGTTCAAGTATTCTTTGTACGGAATATTTTAACAATAAACCTTGCGGGTTTTTTTACTATTGACCTCAATTTTGATACATATAACTTTATCGACTCGTATTTTAAAACTGTAAATTTATAAATGACGCAGATTTCTAATTTGTTCTTTCAAATGGTTTATTTTCTAATAAAATGTAACTATTTTAATGCTTATCCTTGTGTGAAACTTCAGAACAATAATATTAAATATATACACTCAGAGAGTGCAAACCTCCGCCGTCACGGGATCCTTAAGAGCCTTCCGAGGCGGATTTTTCACGACTGGGGCGGCGTAGAGGGACGGGGGAGGGTTCCCCTCGACGGAAATTCCGAGAGGAAGACGCTCCCGGCACCCGATTTCACAGCACAGCGACATCTATTGGCAGAGTAGGCTAACTTGAAATATTATTAGTATTTAGCTCATTTTGCATCTTAATTCTGTACTCAGAGATGCCAAAATTTAATCATTGTTCCTTTTGGCATTTCCAACAACTCCACAAAGTTTCATCCGAATCCGTTCCGTACTTTTTGAGTTATCCTGCTGACAAACAAACCAACTTCAACAAACCAACGCCAGTAAAAACTAGAGGAATAATATACACTCAGAGGTGTGTACCTCCGCCGATCCCCACCCATTCAAATTCAAACATTTCCCTTTCACACGCCCGATTTTCTATCTCTAATCATGTTTCCTCTCTGTTAGCTCATTTTGCATATTAAAAAAGCACTCAGAGATGGGAAGACGGAAGAAGTTTAAGCTACGTCACTGGGTTAACATAGTCCTGAGCTGATATATGAACAATAATACGTCAATGAATATTTTTTAGCGTTTGTTCTTTCCTACTCCCTGAATAGAGACCCCATTTCATTAGTATTTTGCTCATTTTGCATATTAAAAAAGCACTCAGAGATGGGGAAGACGGAAGAAGTTTAAGCTACGTCACTGGTAACATATTCCTGAGCTGATAATGAACAATAATACGTCAATGAATATTTTTTAGCGTTTGTTCTTTCTACTCCTGAATAGAGACCCATTTCATTATTATTATTAGTAGTATTTTGCTCATTTTGCATATAAAAAAGCACTTAGAGATGCCAAAATTTAATCACTTGTTCCTTTGGCATTTCCAACAACTCCACAAAGTTTCATCGAATCCGTTAAAGTACTTTTTGAGTTATCCTGCTGACAAACAAACCAACAAACGCCAGTGAAAACAATACCTCCTTCAGCAGAGGTAATTACAAAAATAACACAGGTTCCACTTTTATTAACGCATAAAACTTAGATTTGCCTAATTGTACACAAAATAAAATTGGAACATTGAAAGGAGATTACCAACACTTAAATAACAATTATGAAATAATAATCATATATAGTTTATAAAGTTAGTTAGGGTATCAAAATACTTTACGTGAAAGGCATACAATTACTTGGCGAATAGTAATATGTTGGACTTATTTTAACCAGGTGTCCTTGTCTTAAGTACCAACATAATTTAATTAAACTACCAAAGTTACCAATAATACTTAGTGATACATTTGATTTTGCGATTTTGGTTCGATGAAAATGCAGGATCCAGGTGTATGAGAATTATATCATGACTAAAAACAGTTAATCAAACCAGAATGCTCTTTTAAATGAGTTGATCGCTATTGACCTTCCCTTCTCGAACCTGTTTTCTCAACAATGAGAGTATAGCACATTTCTTCGTAGCTAATGCGTTCTTCGTAAATCTAGCATCTGATGTATAAAATAGTTTGAAAAATTGGTAATTGATGAAAAATCTGAATTTATTAAATCAAAATGTGAATAAATTTATAAGGATCATATTATACGTTGGTGTATTTATTAAGAACTAATTTGAAATCTACATATAATATGTATGTATATGCCACTATAAAAAACATAAACAACTTCGCAAATAAGTAACAACTCAACTCGATTGATGCATTTGTCTTCTCCTCTTTTTTATTTTTGTTCCTGCAATAACATATGTAAATTCTCACTCCTATGACATTAACTTAACGTAATGTCTATTTATGCTTTTAAGGCTTTCAATTTCAAATAGTGGACCCAAAAGTTTATAAACAAAGTGTGAAAATGATATTTTTACACTTGGCATTCGACACTGTAATATCTTATCATAAAATCTCCGTTTGCAAATATATTGGCTGCAAAAGCTAGATATTCTTTGAATTGAATGTTCCAAAGGAGGTCCCTTTACCATTAAACGGAGTAAAGTATCTTTAATAAACATCACTGCATCATAGTCGAAATTCACATCACGATTATCTTTTAATGTGTTTTGGCTCCTCTTAAATATTTTATTCGTTGATTGTTATTTGATTAGTGTCTTCGTGTCGGATCTATAATCGTATCCTTTTACTGATATGGATTAATTTTTATTGATTATTTAAGAGTAGATTTTGAAACAAGCAAGCATTAAATATTTTATGCTTATTATGTATATTTTTTACCCAATTGATGGTCATATTAGTATAATTTAAAAAAAAATCGTTTACATATTCTAA
Source organism: Caligus rogercresseyi (assembly GCA_013387185.1). NCBI lineage: Eukaryota > Metazoa > Arthropoda > Copepoda > Siphonostomatoida > Caligidae > Caligus > Caligus rogercresseyi. The sequence goes on from CP045909.1 coordinate 1,185,393, forward strand.
CTCTCAACTAAGAACGTCCTGATCCCATATAAAATAACCCCAAATCTTTTGATACATACAAGCATACAAAACAACGATGGCCCCAATATATTATAATAACTTTATATAAGATAAAAACCTCTGGGAAACAACCGTCATGGAATGGAAGAATATAAATATTTTGGCATTTTTTATGTTATTTGATTATTATACATTATACCCCCCAAAAAAGCAGAAAGAAATGACGATTTCAGATCTATATATTATAATAATTTATGCGCGTGCAATCTAAGAAGTGTATAGGACTTAGGAAATAAATATATTTGCATAATATCGGATTTCTTTAGCGTTCCAAGGGGGTTACGTCATGCCGGTATATGCGTAGTTGAAGTTCCTGTTATTGGACGAGAAATCGTAGGCGATGAGGAAATAATGCTCTCTTGCCCTAAGGACTTCTTGAGCCATCCATTTAATATCCTATTTATTTATGTTTTTATAACAAACGCGATTTAAATGACTTTTCTGTTGATGCACATATTTGAAACTTGACTCTTAATATGCAACAAATGAAACGGTTCTAGTCGTGTTCGTGTTAGACAAAGCAGCCGTTAGTACGAGTATGTAATAAGTCCGGAAGAAAAAATTCTGTCACGGGAATTGATTTTAGTCTTAAAATAGAGTTGTATATTATAAAAAGGCGAATCTTTGGACAAAAATTAAATGAATTAATCATAACACTCACGCAATTTTTGACAGCACATTTAAAGACTTGCATCAATGCTATATTGGATCGGAGCCTTTGCCAAATTCAAGGAAGTGTAAAAAACTCTCAAATAAAAATAAATTGAATTAGAAATAATCTTATGAAATACGAGATTAAATAAGGAGTCTCCTTGGAAGAGAAGACGAATTTCACCGAATCAAAATACAACGTTCGGAAATAAAGTAGTTTCGAAACCAGACTTCGTTGTGTATAGAAAAGCAAAGAACAAATATAACAAGAAAAAATATTTTAAAGAAAACGGTTCAATAACCAATCTGATCTGATTTATTCGACACTATAACATATATTGCAATGATTCTTTCCTCGCCAAAAAATGTATAAAATTGCGAACGAAACGACACCAACTTTTACAATCAAATTAAGAGTTCTCCAATGTCTGACATATATACTAGAAGATAATGAATAACATAGCAAAAAATCATGCTTTACAAAAAAGGATAATAGAGATAGAGCTCCAAATAACTCTGGGCTTAGTTTCGAAATTTATAAAAAAATGTTTTTATGCCCTCACCTCAATTTTACTCTTATTTTATGAAAAAGTCTTTGCTGTAGGTGCATTTCCGTCTTACACATTGTATATCGGCTTACGGCCGTATACTTCAAAAGATAGGGCACTCCATTAATCAAAAACCTCCATACTTTAACCATGCAAAACTACATTTTAAAATTTTCTATTGCATCATTCGCAACAGACTAAATTGATGAATGAATCAAAATATATATTCAACTTCAAAAGTAAACATATCGAATGCATTCCTTTTAACCTCCAAACTAATACGAAACTAATTTAAAACGCATAATGTTTAAACATCGATTATGGTTCAATGTATTGCTGGGACTTTAATATATTCGTTCGTTGTTCTTCGACCTGAAAGTGACGACGTTTTTTTAGAAAATAATTTAAATATTTTTTTTAAATATAAAGAATAAAAAAGTCCCGGCCAGCTAAAAAAGTGCTCCAGTCGTTTCCTGATATATTTAGATATATATATCTATCCCGGTTGGGGAAAGCCAATAACGATCGACCTCACTGAAGATAACCCTGGTTTGAATGGAACAAATAGTAATGATAAAAGGTTTATTGATATACACTCGGACGTTGCAATGTCAGAGAATCAATTAGCCAAATATTACTACAAATAATAATATGTAGTTGAAAGAGATATAAAAAAGGTTCCATCATTTTTTGGGAGCCCCTATATTATATTTACGTACGATTGGTCCTTCAATTCCCCGTGAACGCAGGCAATTCAGGTTACTAAGTCATCCAGATGCGTTATCATCACGGCCCATATTAAGGTTTTCTTAACTGTTCTTTACCTACTCAGACATAAAATAGGTGGAGATATAATATATATATTATTTTTTTGTTGAGTACTTTTTTATAGAGGAAAAAAAAACTACACCAAAGGGTTTCCTTATAATCCATCACTGAGACATACATCATACATGTAGGGTGTCTTGAGGAACTGAGTTATGTGCTAAGGAAGAACTCGCCGCCTCTACCTACCCATGATTAATTACAACACACGTTATAGACAACATTATGAAAACTTCCTACTAAGGTATATAAAGATAGCTATGTATTTACCCCCATGAATGATTAATGTTTATCCATACATTTATATGTACATTTTGTAGACCCCAAAATATTGAAAAAATCTGGTTAATTTAATATGAAAATAGTAAATATGTGCTCCTTAATTAAAAGAAAAAAATATTTCAAAAAAAATGTTCAAGAAAAAATGGTCAAACAAATGAATAATGTTTAAGTCCTGCTGACCTGCTTTAGCACCAAAATGTGTTACTGCAGAGATGTTTGGTATTGAGGTCAATATAAAATGGTTTTTTCTAAGACTTTATTTTAGATATTACATATAAAAATATATATACATAAAATTATAGTTCAAAATTACATCTAAAATCTAGTATCACTAGCTACAGATATTAATTAAAAAAACTCTAAGGAAACCAATTGATATAAAAAATGCAGACATAGTAATATTGTCGCAAAAAATAACTTAAATAAAAAGGAACTTAAAAGTTCATGTCTCTGGACATATAATTTAGAAGAGGATGCTGAATCTGAACGGACGTGCTATTCAAATTACTTTTCAGTGAGTACATTTAAATCTTTTATGATTAAAATGTTATATATATACTAGTATATATATATATATATATATATATAAGAGGTCATTAGCAAGATTATTAATCAGCTTTTCCAACCCCCTACCTCAAAGGCTTTCTTATCTTTGTTGACATTCACTTGTTATGCACATTGGCTCATGATGATGTGTGTCTATTTATCATAAGGTTGTGTGAAGTTGTTATTAATCACTTTATACACTCAATAAATACAGCTATCAAGGGGGTTTTTATTGAAGCCCCCCTTACATGACTCTTTTATAGGGTGTTATTATTAGGCTATTTTGTTGTTCAATCATATTTTTATTATAAAAAAAGGGTCAGCAACCTCTTTTTATAGCCAGAATCAATTGTATTTTGAGGTGGATACCAATTATGGATGAACATATAAGTGATATCTGATGGATCGACTCACTCTTGATTTTTCTGCCATGTAAATTTTTTAAAAACAAACCTTGTGACAATAATTTACTTATCATATTTTTTTAATAAGTGAGTATATTTATTGAAGATCTGTTTGTTTTGGTTCTCCTTTCTTGGCAGCAGGCGAGCTCAATATTTATGTGAATAACCTCTATATTTTTATTATAGCTGTGGTATACATATACAATACTCTATGCCGAAGCATAGCAATACAAAGGACTGTGAAAACATATCTCAGAAGAAATCATAGTCCTAAAAGGTCAAATAAAAAGTGGAATAAAACATACTGAAAAAAGTTAAAACCATTGTTATATGAGTAGAATCACCTAAACATTGTTTTAGCAATTCTGAATATATACATATAGCATATTTTCAATAAAAAAGTAGTTGACCAAAAATGTGTATATTGACCAATAATTAAAGATAAGAAAGCAGATATTGTTTACAAGCTTTTGGAAGGATTAAGTTGTCTCATATTTGTACCCGATAAAATTAGTATAACTTTATACATAGATGATCGTATATTAAAGCTTCGTATTGGTTAGCTTATAAGAAAAGTCCTGGCATATGCCAAAACATTATAAAAACCATGGCAAAAATGTATTAAAGCAAGTGGCTACCTATTTAGCTTCCTCAGGTAGAATATGTGAATAAAGGGTTAAAGCCTTGTTCGGAAGCAATGTTAAAGAATATAAAAAATGCCCGAAGAATTGGTTTTTTTTTGTCTATATGGTATAAATAAGCATTATAGCATTAAAATTAGTCACTTGAACCTAGGATCTTATAAATGAAGTAAACCAAAAATGGCCATTCCCCTCTCGGGAGTGTTCGAACCTGCACCCACAGCATTGAGAGTTGAACACACCTTAACGCACATGACAATCGCGATTTTAATCAGGTATGCCAAGATGTAAAAAATATTTTTTGATTATATAATACAAATTATAATATTGCATATCAATGATGTTAGACAATTTAGAAGACTCAAAGTAATCACTCCATGGTGAATGTTTTATGAATTACACATAATCGATAAAGAACATAAATAATATAATTTTAATCCATGGTGTGTGTGTGTAATCGTCTATTTTTTTCCCAAGAAACATCCTAGCACTTCGGTTAGTCTGGGATGTCAGGAATATAAAAATAAGTAATACAATGTAATATATATACATAAGACTATATAAATTGAAACAAATACTAAAGTATAAATATATAATAAAAAGCAAAGGTTTTTTTGGAAGGAAGAAAACATCCTTAAAAAATATAATATATATATATTTGTATTGGAATCCCCATGGATCCACTTGAATTAATAGTACTCTTGGATCCTACCCTAAACATATAAACAAGTTATATGGCAACAGGTAAGACATGATTAACATTTATACAATATATATCTCAACAGTAGTAGCCACAGTTATTAATGACCATTCCATTAATTTGTGACATAACCTTGTACCTTTATAAATATATATAGACTCTTCCATACTTATCACTTCTACAAAAAAATATTATGGGTGTGGATAAACAACCCTCTGCCAGAAGGAACTCACAAATTATCATTATTAATAATAACATTTACTTCGTTTCCATATAGTTAAACATGTTCCTATAGTCGTTGTGGTTGTTGACTTGATGGATAACTTGGACCTTAAAGAACAACTCCATTACATTCATACAGACACACATTTAAAAAAGATGATTGTTGTGTAAGTAATTTTATATAAATATGTAACTATGAGGAAAGAAGGGGGGTTGTTTATATGCAGCTTCTTCTTCTTCTTCTATCAGAAGAGTATCAGTTTAGAGTTGAACGACCCCCCCTCCCCTTCCTCTTCGCTCCACCCTTCTGTTGTGTTTCCCTGCCGATAAAGGGGCCACCCACCCATGTAAACCTTTATTCTGCTCTCTTCCCCAATAGCCATTACACCTTCACTGGGATTACTATTGTCTTACATTCTTTGTTGTATTGAAACTATTTGTTTGCTCTAAAATAACGCCCTATTATAAATGGAATCACGGAATATCAAAAGGGAGAGCAATGTCGGGATGTGCAGCTGATGGAAGCCATATTATATTGCACCCTTTTTATATTTATTAAAGTCCAGGAAATAAAGAACAAGAATAAATCATATTTATTATCGTTTGGGCAGTCAAAGTATATATATGGAATCAAAATAAGATTAAATGACCAAGTGGCACTACTTTTTATGAGACATAACACAGAGTGACGGTATCAATGGACATTTATTGTAGGATTTATATTATTTATTTCCTTGACTACTTAATATTGCATTTTCAACTGTGGGGTAGCCGCCATCTGGCAATTGAAAAGCTCTTTAAGTGGACTGAATTTATATTCTCTGTTGAGTATTGATTAGGTCGATAATTTGACGGAAAATATATATATTATGTTTGCGCTCACCACTGTGGGATGTATCCCTTCTTGAGTATTCATTTCAAGAAAGACTCGTGAGCATGCGTATACAACTACTTCATTGATTATATCTCCTTGAGTATTCATTTCAAGAAAAACTTGTGAAAATCACATCATCATGCGCTGAGCTCTTGATATATTATTTCTAATAATAACATTTAGGATAGTTTGGACCTCCCCTCTAAGAGTATCTAATTTAAAGTCTTCCTTAAGAAATTCTTAGGTGATTCTAACATACAATCAGTAAAGGGTTACTTCTTGGCGTAGTTGGTAGGAATATATTTGCTCCAAACGTCCGGCAAAGTTGAATTTGTATTATTTATTGAGGAAAATATGGAATCTTTCGTCTTAATGCGAACAAATTAAGGATATTATAGTTTAATGTGAAAATGATTGAAGCGTATCATATGCATATACGTAAGAGTCAAACTTCATTTTCAGCTTCTAACTACTTCTATTAAAACTTGTTAAAAATCATCCTTTGTAATATAATTGATTTTATTTATTTTTAGATAATTCAAAGATGGTTCTAAATTTTGTCGAGCCAAAATAGCGATTTAGGGTACGCTGCAGTTTGTTACAAATTAAAAGTTTTTTGAAAGATAGGTCGGTGATAACGAATATATTAATAAATGTGTCTGGAATGTGTATATTTCTACTACTTAAAAAAATCTAATGTTTGTTTAGCTGACGCTGATTATTGAGCTTAATTTAACAATATATTATATGATTTAGTCTTTTAGAGACTACAAAAGAAATAATTTGTCAATGGAATAAAAAAAGACCGTAAAACACAAAATTTTAGCGTTGTCTCTTTGGTTTCTGACTACACCTTAGCTCTTTGGAGATCTATATGGGAATTTCGGACTATGGACTGAATTTGGGCTGCCAAAATAAAGTCTTCAAGGCAGGTTTTATAAGCACGTGTCTTAGCGAATACCAATCGAGTATGACTAGAGATTTCTTTTAAGAAATCTTAGTCTGCCAAATAACGCGCTATACATCTCGATGAAGACAAAAAAGTTCTTGATATCCTTGAAGACCGTCCATGTCTTTGTCATTATTCAAGGAAAAATATTTTCTTTAAATAATTTTTCTGCTAAAAGTTATCGACTTTGATAATATATTATACTATACTGGTAAATGGCTGGAGTTCAAAAGAAAAGGTCATCATACTAAGATACTAATTAAATAACGCCACTTAATTTCTCTTGACCGAAACATAGACTGCTATACAATTAAAGCATACTATCTTTGTCCATAATATGAATATATATATATATATATATATGGACATAGATTTAGTTTTTCTTGTTTGTTTTGAGGGCAGGATTCAAGAGTACGCATTGAGGTCGAATCTTGTATCCAAGGCAAAATTGAATTAACGATCTTAGCCCTAGAACCCAAAAACTATTAAACCATGTTGCTACCCATTCTACCTGGAGAAGGCAAACAGGTACCCAATGTTACGATTCTTAAGAATTGCTGGCATCTGCACCGGCTTTGGAGGATGTTTGGACCATCGTTCTCAGCCACAAGTGATACGACATTACGAAGAAGAGATTTAAAGGATGAACGGAGGTTTTATTTTTGTTCATTCACTTATATTGGTATTTATGTTTTTTATTTTTTATTATAATATGTTTCTGATTGATAGATTCATATATTGTGTTTAAGTGTATTTTGACCCCAACCACCCCACATCCCCCTGTGTGTTGAGAATGATTCCAACAAATTGTCCTTTCTTTGCATGAACCGGTTGTCCGTCGAATATTTATACTCACGTCACTCATAAAGTCAGTTAATTGATATAACAAGTATAAGCAACATAGAAATGATTCTTTAAAAAAAGGCGAAAGGTATCTACATCAAACCATAGAGTTATAAGATATAGAGAGCTGATTCCCTTCAATAGCAGAGAAACAACGTTTAGCTGTATTCTGTGTGTTCAAAATAAGCAAAGTAATTTGTACTACGTCATCGTAATATGATCATAGAGATAGATTCTGTCTCTATGATCAGCTTACGATGACGTAGTACAAATTACTTTGTTTATATATTGGACACAAAAATACAGATGAAGGAAATAAGCTCTCTATATCTTTATATCTCTATGAGTCAAACCTGCCTTCAGCAGCCGCTATAGACAGGTCTGATTGTATTGTATAGTAGAATGTGTAACTTGGAATATCGCGTAATCATTTTAAGCCTGGGTATTGAAGGCGTCAACTATAGCATATTGTGGGATCTAAGAACCTTCCCCAATGAGCCAGTAAATTGTACAAGTCAATGTTATGAAACTCTTCTGTTTCAAGCCAAGCGTCATCACTCAGGTAGTTTAGTGTGTCTCAATGAAAAATTGGGTTCCAAGTTTTAAAATTACTGCATGTATAGAACTCACAAGAGGCGTCGTTTGGTTGTCTGGCTCCTGTTATCAAATTAATGAAATATTTAGTCTTTAAAAAACTGATATTGACTCCTTTAACTAATTACGTCTCCTGACTGTAAAAATATATAAATGCTCGTGAACATGGATTCTTTTCAGTATTGATACTTATATCAGGTGACGACTCATTTAGTGACAAAATTCATAAACTGTAACCAGAATTAGATATACATATATCATCATTTTATATATTGTGTGAAAAAATGTCCTCGATTTCATAAAGCCGAAAGAAACGAATTTATTAAAGGCCGCCCGGGCTAGAAAAATTTAAGTCCTGGCCCAGCTCCCGGCGAGGAAAAGTGTCCGGGTCGTTTCCTGATTATTACTTATGTGGTACTGCATGGCTCTTGCAAAATATTTTTTTCGTCAATATGGGCCCGATTAGGACAAGGTTGAGTACCGCTGTTCTATATCCATCCAGGAATAGTAATAGGTATGCAATAACGAAACGATAATCACAAAAAGCCTTTCATTTTTAAAGCAGAATTAATTAGTTTGCTACGGGTCTCTTTCGACAGTTGACGACTTCTCAAAATATTACATTGTCATTGAAAATCTTATTTGTATATCTATCAAGGTATTTTTTCTTTCACGCTAAACTATTCTTCAACTTTTATTAATCTATAGTCTAATGTCTTTTCAGGATAATCGTTACGTTTGAAGGAAGCATGGACCAGACTCCAATGGAACCTATCGCGATGAGTCAATGAGTCGTGGAAGTGCAAATAGATTTATTAGTAGTTACTTTGAGTAATTAACAATCATATTTATTAATATATAGTATATGTTTATTTTCAAACTGTAAAATAGTATTGAGTTTATTATGTAATTGTATTAATGTAAATGCTTTATTAGAAAGAAAAATATTTGTATTTTAAAAATGATGATTTTTTTTGCAATAAATAGATAAAATAAAATGTGTTATATTCTTTGTAGAGATTCTTTTGGGGATTAATGGCAATTGATGAACCTTTCTTCAATGACATATGGTAAGGCGTTAAAGAAGCTGGGATTCAATTATTAGTCTTTACGCTTGTAAACGAAGGGTAATAACTGACAAATTCATTTATTTGAACAATAAGGGACTTATATACAAAGGATACAAAGTCTCATTGAGAATAGAGAAAAAAACGCCTGTCGCCCCATCTGGTATTCTATATATAAATAATTAACAAAGGAAGGGAAGATAGGAGCAGAGGGACAGATACCGTTTGAAAAATACGAATAGTGTTAAAAACGATTGCTGCGAAAATAAAGAAAAGAAGTATATTAATATCCTTTTCTTTCACAATTAGATATTTATTTAGATACATAAAAAAAAACTTATATAGTAAATGGAATCTCCAACCCAATGTCTGCATCTATTTCACACATTGACGTCATATAACGCCCCTTCTTAAGAAAAGGAAGGATAATTGCGGTTGTGACTGACGCTTTATCAATGTAGACCAAGGATCGATCTAGTCATCCAGTAAGTGGAAGGGAAGAACTCTGCCATGTCAAAGTAAACATTTGCACGTAATGAATTACGACAATAATAAAATACGTCACATATGACGTAAATGCTATTAGATATCCAAAAAGTGAAAGAAAAAGGGATCAAGGATAAAAATAAGCAGCATAAATACAATACGTTACAAAATAATCTAATCAAACATTATGATCAAATTGTATAATAATTCCTTAAAAAATTGGACTTTCATTTTTGCATTTAAACTCTATATGAAATTAATCTATTATATATCACATTTTTTATGTTCTTGCAAAAATAAATTGTGATTACACGTCGTTCGTTTTTTGAAAAAGTTATTTTGACTATTCTTTCATACAGCAAATACCAAATAAATTATTCTTTTTAACTTTAAATCTCCTCATAAGACGCAATCCGGATTTCAAAATGGGAGGCCCTTTTTTAAAATAAGTATATGTTCAATCCAAAGTACTATTATTTTTGTTATTGCGTCTTAAAGCAAGTAACTTATGAGTCTCAAGTTACTTGAAACGAGTATTTCAATTTATGTATTGTGAAGGAGCTGTTTATACTATATGCAACAAAGCAGTTAATAAGTAATTGGCTTACTTCCGCGTAGAGATACATTACGATTGATTGACTATAAATTTCTTCACATTACTATTGATACTAGAGGTCGGTTGATAGTAAATTTTCAAAAACATTTCGGCACTTTGGATTCAGTCGATCTAATGGACAAAAACTCAGCTCCTTTCCTTTTTGAGGGTCACGGGCAATAAAGGTGGCACTATTTCTTTTAAAAACAGGAATATCTGGTCACTGTATAGTACAATTGACAAAATTGTTACGTGCAATCAAAGTATTACTGTCTTCAATTATAAATGTTTTCAAAATATATTTTTCACTTAGCTGAACTGAATCCCACCTTTAAAAAAATCTCCGATTTTTAAATATATGTGTAAAATAATCTAAATTAAAACTTATCGGTTTGACCAAAAAATTCAGCACCTTCCTATAGCTACGGTAACATCTATGATAATAAAGTGTCCTGATATGAATAAATTAAAGATTAAAAGAAACTTTCCTCATAAGCTTTCACAAATTGATAGAAGCATAAAAATTTCATAATTTATTTAAATCTGAATATGATTTTTGCATTTGATTTTGGTGAGCAAACAATTTAAAAAGAAAAATATACTATGATAAAGCGTGACGTCAAAATGACATCATCATGTCATATGAAATGCCTTAAGAATCTATGATATATCACAATCTTTTTAAATAAAGACCTTAACTACTATTGTAATGATTTGGCAGCTTTTCCACAGGATTATTGTAATATTTTGTATATGAAGTCACGGATCAGTAGAGCAATAAATAAACAAGGTGACTATGCACGGGTTAGTATAATAAAAATATAATTATAATTCAGTGAGGTTATATATACATATATATATATATATATATATATATAAGAATGTTGACGTTTGCAAAAAATGGTCGTTCGTTGTTCGTTTGTCGTTCACCAAAAGTTATAGTTCGTTGTTCATCGTTATTTTTAAATTGAGTCGTTGGTCGTTCATCATTCTAAAAAAAATTAACGATGTTTTTTAGAGATGAATTTTTCTCGCCATTCTGAAAAAAGTGATGACGTTTTTGGGAAAGAAATTTTTTCAATGAAAATGAAAAGTCTTTGTCTTTTTTTTGGCGCCAAAAAACCGTCAAAAACTTTGTCGTTCGGGTTTCATTATTTGCAAACGATAAGAAATGAAAGATCAATCAACAATTCATATATATATATATACTATATGATCTTATCTATTTAAGTTACATAATTAACTGAATTACTTACGTTAGGGGCTTCAAGACTACTAGGACTCTTAAAATATTCGTATGGGTAGACTTTGACACGTTGTATCAATCAGAATATGCTTAATTCTCTATTTCAACTATTCTAACAAGAACTTAGTGTCTCATAAATTTTAAGTTTAAAAGAAACGAATTATTTCTCTTGTGACGTAAAATGAATTCCTAGCATATAGCCTAGTGCATTTTTTCATTAAAATATCACCTGAATATACATATACAAATATCACCTTTCGATACATGTTCCATTTTATAACAAATGCATTCACATTCTTACATGAAAGGTGGCACAAATATTTTCCACCCATTACAGTTTGTTTAAAGCCCACAAGGGCGTGCACGTCAATGCACATACTTAATTTAGCGTTGAGAAATGAATATAACTTTTCAAAGAAAATAATTATGCATTAAATTAAATTCCAGGCAATTACATCAATTTTAATAAATGTAAAAAAACTTAAATCTGCATGCTCCAAAAGTGAGAAGTTATTCAAAATACCAATACGAGTAGTGAGGCAATAAAATGTATCAAGATCTCAAATGACGTATAAGCCTATGTCTATGCATTCTCTACACTTCAGATTTTCTAGCTATTGAACCAAGGATGTCGCTTGGATTATTTTTTAACAAATTCTCTTTTTGTTTGTGGCTCAGCTGTCAAGAAAATCAAGTATATATTTTTTTTGTTGCTCAGCTGTCAATATTTCAATTCTTTTTTAGTTGAGATAGTTGATAGATAATATGTCCGTGATTCCTTGGTGTCGAAGAGGATCTGAGGGTGAAGGGGGATAAAACGGGAAATTCATTGTTTTCATGTCATACAAACAGAGAGAAAAGAAAGTAAGAAAATAATATTTGGTTATAGTGACCTAAAATGTCTCTAAGATAAATAAAATTTGTGAGATTGCATTGTTTCCTTTATATTCGTCGCGACGACCACAAGTTTTCTCTCTGTTTTATGTATAAAGGGGTATAAAACGACTCGATTAACTCCATAGTGAGTCCTATATGCACCTTTTGTTTGTAATGCTCCTCAAGAATACGACCAAAAGATAAAGAATGATAAAGAATCTTTGTATATGGTACTTATTTAAATACTTGCATATCTCCCAACCTCTCTCTCTCTCTCTCCATTTTTATTATATAGAGTCTTTGTTAACCCCGTGGATAATTTTACTTCCCATTCTGTCCATCTGTAATCCCTCTGTATTCATATAACAAAATTTGGAATCTTTTAAACTAGGATTTCATCATTATTTTTTATTATACAAAAGAAAAAATGCTTCTCAAAAAACGATTTCAAGCTTATGGTTGTTATGAGTTATGTTATATACACCCGACTTTTCGGAAATGGAGTCCATAAATGATAAGCAAGGAAGGCAAGTACAAAATTTTGAATACATCGAATTGCATGCATTTTTAGATGAAGACTAATATAAAAAACAAATGATGTCTCAGCAGGTTAGGTATTATCAGAGAGTCCAAAAAGTTCCATAGTCAAAAATTGAAATGTTTTAATGCATGTGTAGCAGTAATTGATTAAAAGGTGGTAAAAGAATCGAGTCCATACTTCTGATATGCTGCCTGTCCGATCATAAACTACATTTTATGATTTGGTTCGATAGAATTGCAGTATCCGACTGAATATAAAAAAATATAGCATTACAATTAGTCATTCGAACCTAGGATCTTTTCAATGGCCATCTCCTCTCGGGAATATTCGAACCTGCGCCCCAACATTGAATGTGAACACGCCTTAACGCACACGGCTAACGCACACCCTGTATTTTCACCAGTGAAACGAAATTGATTTATTTCTCCATTCCAAAGCGGAATATATCCTATTGTTTACCCAGACAGACCCCAAAGACTAAGACCAAATAAAATATCTTTCGTGTGTGTTCTGGTAGAAGCCTGTATCAATTGCTACTAGATGTTAAAGCCATAGAGATATAAGATATAGAGAGCTTATTCCCTTCAATAGCATAAGAAACATCGTTTCGCTGTATTTTTGTGTCCAATATAAACAAAGCAATTGACTACGTCATTGTAAGGCTGATTATAGAGATAGATTCTATCTCTATGATCAGCTTACGATGACGTAGATCAAATTTCTTTTTTTTTTTGCCAATATGGTTCGACAGAATTGCATCCGACTGGATAAGCATTATAGCATTAAAATTAGTCTATCGAACCTAGGATCGTATCACTGATTGCTTTGTTTATACTGGACACAAAAATACAGAGGAAGGGAATAAGCTCTCTATATCTTTTTATTTCTATGGTTAAAACCCTATGAAAGCGTAAATGACACCTGCTACCAACGAATCTTGGCCAATTTGTCCATATTGCTAGAATTTGCCAATCGTCAAGAAAAGGTAAATTTTATTGATGAAAGAGCCCTGCCAAGTCCAATATATTTTGGGTTGATTTTAGTGATCTGATATATCAGTTATAAACTAAATTCAATTGTATTAATACATATAATCTCAAGCAAATAAATTAATATGGTATATATTTAAAGCAAACATAAAATAAAGACAGTAAGACAACTCAGTGCGTTACGGCGTGTTCAACTCTCAATGTTGGGGAATGTAGGTTCGAATCCGTAGAGGAGAGGGGCAATTTTGGTCCACATTGATAAGATCCTAGGTTCGATTTACATGCTGGTATGCTTATTTATATCCAGTCAGATGCTGCAATTCTATCGAACCAAATAGGCAACAAAAAACCATGACTTATTTCATTCTTTATTTATCGTCAAAATGTGAGGAATAATTTGAAATAAGGCGGTAAATGCCGCCATTTTGAAAAATAATGAAGGAAATGAATATCCTGCGTGATTAACAGAGTAAAGAGATATTAGTCCTATGCAATAATGCCTTGGATACAGTGATAATAAATATAAATATAAATCACACTTTCAAAATCTCCTCCATTTGTTATTCTTTGTCAAGCATTAATAACACGTTTACAAAGAAGTCATTTATAAAGAAAAAATCCTCATTTAGGGAAAAAAATATTGACCAAAACAAAGAGCCATTTAGCCATGCAATTTATTGATGGCAAAAATGAAATAATGATAACAATATTAATGTCTGGTTTGCGCACAAATTGTATATAGGTGTATGTAGGTTTACGAAAAATACATTAAGGCTTCTGAGGATTGCAATGGTGATGTAATTATTTGATAAATGGAGCACATTAATTTATGGACGGAGGATTTAAGTTATTATCTACGCAACTAAATAGATTTAAGCCACTGTCAGTAGTCACTTGCCAATAGCGGACAGCCAAATCTTCCTCGAAAGAGCAAAACTAATACTAAAACCTTCTGTGTATAGCGGCCATCTGTCTCTAAAGGTTATTTTTATGAGATCCCTTGAGGGGCCAATATAGACAGGCTGTACTGCATTTTTTTCAGCCTTTTGTTTGAACATATATTTAAAGAGTTGTACTGTAAAGTGAAATGTTGAGTATATGTACTTTGTTGCCTTAACTGAAATTTAATTTTGAATAATATATATAATCTGTATTAGCATTATTATAGATTCAAAATTGTAGCTTCTTCTCTTCCTTCATTATTTTTCAAAATGGCGGCATTTACCGCCTATTTCAAACTATTCCTCACATTCTGATTGGTTGATATCTCAATGACGTGTTTACTCAGAGTGTGCACTTTATTGATATAATATGCATTCACTCTTGGGGCTTCACTAATAGCAACATATTCTCTCTACGTATAGCTTACTTATTTGTTTCATCAAGTATTTATTTGATTTTGTTGTTTCTGGGTCTTGCTTTCTCTATCCCTGATTTTTCCGAGGTGGAATACTGAGTCAGTTCGCTCTTATATATATTTGTCCTTAAAAAATATATATTTTATTTTAAAAAATGGCAAACTTTAAAACCACAAATTAATAATGAACAATATATCGATTATTTCAAAATGTCGGCTTTTATTATCTAAAAGATACAAATGTTTTTTATTAAAAAAATACAGTTTTCATACTCAAAAATACAATCAATTTTAAATGATGAGGAGGGCTTTTTTTCTACGTGACAGGAATGCATATAATCTTTTAAATTCGAATACCAAATCTTACATGAATAAAAAGAATCATGATAGGAGTATGAGGAAATCAAGGCATCTTCCTCGGGATCAAGATTCCCAGGGGACTTCAAGAACAAAAATATATATTGCTCCCAATATGTCATTGCAGAACATAAAATAAATTAACCATTTTGCAAAAGATTATGACATAAATTGCCTATTGATTCTTGCGTAAGTTAATGCTTTTATTAGATATTTTAAATGTGCTATCTTTTGTATTTACCATTATCAATGACAGATTCATTTTGAATTGATTGCTTCTCTTGTTTGTAAGGAGGTTTTTTAACGAAAAACAAATATTAATATAGATATCATACAAAAGGTATTGTTGTCACTGGCGTGATTTGTTGATTGGTTTTTTCAGCCGAAACTCAAAAAGTAACGGATTCGGATGAAACAGTGTTGGAAATGCCAAAAGAACAAATGATTACATTTATCTCTTTGCTTATTTTAAGATAAAATTTAAATACTAATTACATTCCAAGTTATCTTCTAAGTCAATAGATTCGATCATACAAAAAGCGTCTTCTCTCGTATTCCGTAGGGGATACCCTCCCTCCCTCTATGCGCCCAGGGGAAAAATTTTTGAAAATCATAAGGAAGTGACGGCGAGGTTTTATTTAGTTTGTTACATGGAGTTTTATTTACGAAAAATATAATATGATAATGAATATATCATTTTATTTACGATATTATTGTCCATAAAAAAATATGAACCACAACCCTGGTACTTGGAACTAAATAAACAAATTCTATCTTTCAATAAACAAATTATTGTATTTGTAACTTTGACGCAATTTCAAAAAATTATCCAATGGAAGGTTTTTTATTTATTCAACAGTTCATATTTATGATATGTACAACATAGTTATTGAAAAACCTAAGATAATGTATAAAAACTCATATAAGTAAATATTTCAATTTACAGTTTTATCTTAGGGGTTGAACTAAAAGCACTATTTTCAACAATAAAATACAATTTTGAGAAATCTCAATTGTCATACGTACTAAAAGATATTAACATAGGCTTAGAGCTTTAAAATGGCATTATTTACATTTCTTAAAATTCTTCATTATTGTAAATAATGTCTTCCCGTGGTTGGAGGCAAGAAGGTTTCGTGATTTTCTTTACGAATAAACGATCAAGACCTTTGCGATCAGCATATCGTGTGTAATAGTTAATCGCCTTTAAAAGACATCTCATTCCATTATCAAAACGTGGTAAACAGAATCAACTTAAAAAATTATATGTATCCATATATAAATCATTAAATTATGACATAACTTCAAAAAATATCAACCCACTGAAAAAAATTAATATAGCACACAACTTTAATTGTCTTTCTTGCCGATGAGTCACACATACAAGTCGAAATGGATGGTTTGTTATGTTTTGGTAATTATGATATTTTGGTCGTATGCATTTTTTCTTGCCACAGGAAGGTGGACACCCCTTCGAAGGTCTTTCATTGTTGCTATATAAAAACGGACCTCATCCAGCACACCTGCCAAGCCTAAAAATAACCTTTATTAAATAGGAATGAATAAAAAATATGCATTCAGCCTTCATGCAGCAATAGTAATGAACGGGATTTTTGGATTTGCTGAAATAGGAATATGAAGGTATCAACAAAACACGGTTATTCGTTTAATGGATAATAATGTTTGCTGCCAGTCACTGCTGCTGATGGGTTTCAAATGAATTATAATGCTAATTTGAATAACTAGCATAACAAGGGTCTTGGGATTTTTTAAAGAACAACAAGGTAATCGTTCTTGTACACTCCTTGAGATATTTATGTATTTTTTGAGGAGATTAGAATCGAACATAGATTGGCTTGCATTCATAGATGCATTGTCATATACGAAAATTGGTGGATCGCTTAGAGACAGGGGATCTCGTCAGGATATCTAAGGCAGTTTGTTCTTCTGCCCTCAGCATCAAGACTCAAGGGATTTCGGAAGCACAATATAAATTTGCTCGTGAACTTGTGAGGTTCTTTATAGGTTCTGCTGTAAGAATACGAGGAATGATTTTATGTTTTAAAGCAAATTATGAAATTTATCCTTTGGAACTTTTTTTTTAATCGTATTTTTTTAATTAGATGTTTTTGTGTATTGCATTTATTTATTTTATTATTGATCTAACGTGAGATAACAATTGTGTATAGTAAATTAAACTAAAATGCATATTAATATATGAACATTTTTTAATAAAACTACACAAGTTATCAATAAAGTAATAAATAGATATTTTTGATCCTTCACAATGAATCTTTTTTAAATATATTAAGCATAGTGAAATTTAATGAATCCAAAAAGTTAAAATTTATCCATTGTCCTTAGAAGATCAAAAAGCTTTACAATAACTTACAAACACTCAACTGTTTATAACATAGAGATATAAAGATATTGAGAGCTGATTCCCTTCAATAGCAGATAAACATCGGTCAGCTGATTATGTGTGTCCACTATAAACAAAGTAATTTATACTACGTCATCGTAAGCTGATCATAGAGATAGATTCTATCTCTATGATCAGCTTACGATGACTTAGTACATATTACTTTGTTTATAGTGGACACACAGAAACATTTGAAGGGAATAAGCTCTCTATATATTTTTATCTCTATGGTTTATAACTATCTATGGATCAACCTAACTTAGCAATTGAAAAAGGAAATATTACATCTGAACTTTAATCCTCGAATTGTTTCACCTACAATAAAATGAAAAAAGTAATATATAAAATATTGTTATGCAAATGCTAATGATATATAAAACAAAATTAAAACTCCTGTTAGATATAAGTTTATATATTCACAGACATATTTATATGACTACGCTGAGTAATTATCATATTCCTGTTGACAGTAGCTATGGGAAAAAACATTATGGTGAACCTGAAGAGGGCCACTATCATTATGTTTGATATTAATAATATTGCATGAAGTACCTTCTTCGGTAAGTGACAAATTGAACCTTGTGTGTGAACAAAAAAAGTCGAAACAAAGAATGGCAAAGAGGTCTTATATAGCACCAAGGGATTCTGTTTATGGACAATAGCAATCTATTAATCACTATTTAATTGTGGTGTATTATTTTGTGCAAAATTTAAGAATGATATATTGCAATATTATGTAATGTGTATTATGTATATATACAGGGTGGTAAGATCAAATCCGGCAGGTTTTCAGGACATCCTTAACAAGGATGACGTCATCCGATCCGCGCAGCTGATTTTTTAGCAGACAGCCAACATATGAGAGATAATTTCAGTTGAATTTTATCATCGTCATGGCCGCATATGGAAATCTACAGCCTGTTATCTGGAACGAGCAAGAACGCAGGTGTGCCGTTATCCAGATTCTTTGTATAAAGGACAACACCATCAGCAACACCCAGGTCTCTGAGCTGCTCGGGATCGACAGAAGAAGGGTTGTTGAGCTCAGGCAGCAGCTGAAAGATACCAGGGACCCTCGTGCTGTCGTCGACAGGGCCTTCAGGCCCTCCAGCAGCGCCCACAAGGCCAGGACCCCCGACTTCATCAGGAGGGTGTCAGACATCTTCGAGCACGACCCCAGCAGGTCCATCAGGGATGTCACCAAGGAGCTGGACGTTTCTCACGTAAATTTGTTGGCCTGTGTGAATGAGGATTTGTGTTGTCACAGCTACAAACTCAAGGTTGCCCAACTGTTGACGCAGAAGAACAAGAACATGTGGCCCCCTAGCTCCCCCAATTTGAATCCTATGGACTATTTTTTCTTGGGCTACCTTGAGCGACACACCAACTGACTGGCTCACAACACCAAGGCCGCCCTGATCAACTCCATAATGAAGCAGGCAGGAAGTTGGACAGGGCCCTGGTGGCCGAGGCCTGCTCCTCCTTCCGCGCCAGGATCCAGTGCGTCATCAACGCAGAAGGCGGATGGATTAAATAAGCAGAATCTACACATCTGTACGAGCATTTTAATGTCTACATAAATGAAATTGAACATAAATTAACGATTTTATGTGTATTTTAAGTTGAGAGAAGAAAATGCCGGATTTGATCTTATTATATCTGTTTATATCATAAACGATATTTAGTTAGTTTGAAAAGGATCAAAGATATTATCAAATGAATAAGTAAATAAATTCTTTTTATATATTTTCATTTCATAGCTTTTTATGAATAAAAAAAATATTGGGCTTCTTAATAATTATTTTTTCGACTACTTTTTTTTTTTGAGACATCTTTTTTTAACAGTTTCCCCTTATTATCGTGTTCATCCGTCTTGTTTTTCTCATGTTTGTTTTAATATCAGTTTGTATGGGTATGTCCACTAGGGTAATAACTTTTTGGCTTTTTTTTCACAAAAATGATTACTGTAGCACGAATGAATGAAATTTTGCTTATAATGGCCTAAAATGACCTTTATTTCATTGAACTAACCAAAAAGGTCATGCACAAAGCACTTTGAAAAATCACCTTAACGTAAATGAGGGCTAAATTCGATAACGATAAGGAAACATTTACAAAGTGTCTCTAATGAAGTAACCGGATAAAGAGGCTAAGAGCCTCTACGAACTGCAAATGCAGAGCAAAGGCCAGGTCGGTTATTCTACTGGCAAACGTGCCAGTGCCCAGACCATCCACCCATCCAAGCGAAGGAATACATTGGAAGTGGATGTGTCCAATTCAGCAACTGAATCCAGCTCAGTAGCATTAGATTTTCTGAAACAGGTACGGACTCATGTGAGACTAGTGAAGACAGTTCTATGGAAGATGAGGCTGCACCATCAACAAGCACAAGGAAGTATAACCCCACTGGTGTTGCAAGGCGACTTGTTACAAGCTCAAAGCTATCGACCCACAAAGCAGCAAAGGCATGCAGCTTTCAGATGAGGGCATCGAGATCCGGACCCCAAGTCATCCAGGAATCCACAAAGCTCTCTACAGGAGAGCTGCTGAAGTGAAGCAGCACTTGGTTAGTACACTTCATCAGGAGAAGTGGAGCTTGCACTTCAATGGTAAAAAAATCAATGGCATTGAACACCAAGCAGTGGTCCTAAAAAATGAAACAAAGGAAATCAAATTGACTGTGCTTCAATTGAACGACGGTACAGCTGCAACCATTGCAAAAGGGCTCCAGGATGTCTTGCAGGAGTTCAACTTGTGGGGATCAATTTTGATGATAATTGCCGACACGACAAGCGTCAACACCGTGAAAAAGTCTGGTGTTGTCATTCGGCTGCAGCAGATGTTTGAAAAGAATGGGAGCCCCATACCCAAGTTTATTAGTTGTCAGCACCATGTGCTCGATCGCATCCTCTGTATTGTCATGGACAATGAGCTCCATGACTCAACCAAATCCCCAGGTATTGAGTACTTCTATGTGAAGGACTTGGTGCGCAAGTATGACCAATTGAAGGCAGCTTTCAGCAATTGAAAAGCTGAGATCAAGGAAACAGTCGGTTGGAGAGACGACATGAAATTTCTGTATCACCTTACTCGTGTCTTCCGACACTTCACTAAGAAAGATGAGGTCCCTTATGTTAACTTTCAGCAGATTCCTAACATCAGCAATGCACGCTGGAACTCTCGTGCCATTCTAGTCCTCCTTGCATTAATTATGATGCCTGAAACTCGAACCAGGCTGCGTAAAATCTGTTCATTTATTTCCTACCCATGGGCCGGCCATTGGTTTAGCAACCAATTGTTCCGCGTTGAGGATTTCGAAGAACTATCATCTGCTCTGGATGGATACTCAAAAGGTCTCAAATACTTAGAAACCCACTGGAAAAGAGATGAATCGCCCATCAATATTGCCCGAAGCAACCAATGCTGCGAGCGTGCGATCAAAGTTATGCAGGACTTGGACGAGTCCTGCCGCAACCTCCCCCTGAGATTCGTCATTTCCAATGGCATTAGTGACCAATTGACATTGACCTATTGTTTCTGTACCTTTATACTGCTATACAATAGTATACATATCATTCTTTAAGTTTTGTTTAAACTGGAATATGTTTCATTCGACTTCAAGAACTGGTCAAAAAGCTCTTAATTAAATTATTTAAAATAATTTTGTGCGTGAGGTTTTTTCATCAAATAAGCTTAAAAAATAGATTCTATATAATTTTTCATAAAAGTTCATCATATGATGACACAGGAATATGAGGTTGTAAAAAAGTTATCAACCTAATGTATACATTAAGTATATATCTGTTTTTTTGTTAGTGCGATATACTGATATACTAGTTTAGTTTTTTGAGAATATAAATAAAAGAAATATAAAAATGATGTTTTTATTATTATCTTTATATGACTCATAGTAAATGTTCTTTTTGCCGTACGGAGAATGAGTCCAGTGACCACTTTTTATATGACTGCACATATTTTGGTCCTTTATATAAATCTGTTTCCGATCTTTGAATCGACAATTTAAGTTTTTATCAACCTAAGAGAAGTGATTTTATAGCCTTTTATGTTGGACTCGATGAACGTTTTATAAATTCTAGAATTAGAAAACACATCATGTACTATATGCAAGGAGAAGTGCATCATGCACCGATATTTCGGGGATTTTATCAATGGTTGAACTCCACATTAAAGTTTAAAGGATACATGTTGTAAGAAATGATGTTTTTACCCAAATGTGTTTTCAAGTTTTGTTTTAATATGTCTATTGCTTGTTGTTTTGTTTGAAATATAAAATGATGCCTGTTGGCCATGAAAGAAAATATTTATATTGATATATATATATATATAATATTAATTTTTAGATACTATATTATCAACTTTTTTTCCATAATTGCATTTGTGAATACCTACGAAATATATAATAAATAGGTCATATAAAGGGCCTGTAACTATCCTTGTTATATAGGATTTTCTAAAATAAAATATATTACTTAATTAGCCCATATGCAGATTCATGCCCTGATTACAAAAGGTAAAAAGGACTGTCTTTTCTTTGATGATAAAAATTGAAAAATATCCACTTTGATTGGACTAGTCATAATAAATGTATATGTATTATATTAGCAAAAAATACTTGTAGTTAAGTACATACTTTAGACAACATATATTATATGTATGGACATTTAATGGGTTGTGGAGTTAACAAACTTAGTAAATATAACATATCTATTTGCATTTTTATTGTTTCTTAGTATTGTGGGATTTAATAAGCAAGCTCACCTAATTCAGAATTTTTTTCAAATCGTTATATCAAATATATTATACAAGCGACTTTTTGTCCGTAACTGCATGAGCAATTGGATACGAAATAAACAATATATAATTGTTAACATATCAATTATTGACTTCCATGAAGTGTTTTTAGTTTTATCATTAGATAAAATTTAATTACTTCTTTATATAAATGTTAAGTTCATTTTGCAATAGATTATTTTTTAAATTAAATGCAGTTTTAATATAATCATATTCACTAAAACATTTATTAAAATTCAACATAATACCCCATAGATAATTTGATTATTCTAGAAGATTCGAAATGGGTTCTTTTTTGTGCTGATAATTATTATACTATAGAATCAAATTGAACATTAAATAGACAAACCAATATCAATATTTATGATTTAATGTATTATATTTTGTACCAAAACAAATAATAATAAAATATTAGCAGTAACAAATATTGTAAAAAAACATATAAAATAATAACAGGATACTCTACAGAGAATAAATATTCACTCGATATGTATTTTTATGAAGTATAGTAGCTAAAATGGCTGCTTCACTTGGCAATTTTTTGAATTTTTTGGGAATATAAAAAAGTATGTCCAGTGATAATTGTCTAATGACGCTCTCCCATCTTATGTTTAAAAAAAATAGTGACTTAAAAACGACATTACTTGTTTTTGTTTTATTTCTTAGACTTTGATTGCTCAAGTGAAAAAATAATATCTTCTTTCTCTCTGTTGGCTCATCGACTTAAAAATAAATATTTCGTTGACATAAGATGACTCCCATTAGTTGTTGAGTTGAATATTTTCTTTCCTTTTTATTTGAGTCTATTACACATCTCATTATTAAATATGTCTGGACAAAACCCCTCCATCGGAGCATTCTTTGGGAAAATGAAGTTTTACGGAGTGTCAGCATACATGTTAATTGATTAGATTAAAATCCACCACCAAAGATGCCTTCCTGAGGTGTGAACTCTTATTTCGTCATTGACTATTACGTAAGGGACACTCAAACACAATAAAATATACTGTTGAGGCCTCTTTGAATATGTTGTAAATTAATTTATATGTAATAAACGTAATATCTTTTGATAGTCATCATCAACTGGATAAAAATGATCTGGAGAGAGGATCTGGAGCCGTCATACAAGCTCAGTCAAGTATATGACCACATCAATGCAATGATTGTAAGGCATTAGCTATTTGTATGCGTACAAATATTACTTTATTGATTTGATTTAATATGTGGACCTTATTTGAAATCCTCATTTATTACAACGAATCGTGAACGAATTTTCTAAGCATGATGACTTTATCAAGATTCTCAAAAAGTAAGAGGTGTAGGAAAATGAATCCTGTTATATTATTATGCAATGAATAAACAATTAAACCCCAAAGTGAGCCCCCTAAGCATCAATCATGGCTCGATCCTAGCCCTGAAGACAATGCAGGTCCTCACTATGAAGTCCTCTGACAAGTCAGGCCCACCCTTCTCCACAGCGCCCTTTAAGGCATCCACATTGCGTGAGGGAGTGGCACAAGCCTTTTTCTCAATAGCGTACCAAATTCCGTAGTCAAGATGATTGCAATTTGTATAGATGAGGTCACATTGACTAAGGCCAAAAATCCGCCAAATTGTCCTCGCACTACTTTTGAGCTAACTTGGTCTCATGACCAGTCTTATTGGAAGATATAATTGCCCTTGGGGTAGCTTGCCTTCAGCAAGGCAAGACCACTGTCTCCATGACTTCAGGTACACATCTGTATCGATCTGGAGGTTCTTTGGGTACGTGGCCTTCTCTTCCCATCGGATGTAACAACGCCGAGCATCAAGGCAGAGGCTGGTGTTTGGTGCATTAATAGGAGGCATTTCCTCAACAAAGAACTGTCATTCCTAGCATTCCTGGTTGGGTCCATTGTCCGAAGCTTCTTGTCAGAGAAGATCCGGATGGTGGACGGGTGGATCTTCATCCAGTCGAAGAGGTTCTTGCCTTCAATGACCCTGGACTCCATTCTGGTTTTTGTCAGGAGTTTGTGACATCTACGAACGTAGGAGGTCATCCTCAGGCCATCCACAGCCTTATGATAGTGCTTTCCCCACATTGAACTCTTTTGGCAAAGACCCTGATGCTGGCTAAGGGCGTATTGTCGTGGACCGCAGAGATGTTGGTCATGAAATCATTGGTCCTCTTACTTTTTGGTCCATCACTTTTTGGCTTCCTTTTAAGGTTTTCATTATTTTCCTTGAGGTTTTTAACCTTAAAATAAGGCCTTTGGAACAGGGTTCGATGCAGGAAATCTCGTTGTAACTCATTCCCATGTCGCTGACACTTAGCTTCCATCTTTATTATATTTGCTGCAACGAAAAAATTGCTTAACAAAAGTTGTTTGTTTTTCTTGAAACTTTAGTTGATATATTGTCAAAAGAAAACCAGAAAAAATACAAAGTAAGCCAACAAAACCTTTCTTAAGTATCATCACGATTCGCTGTGGCAATCTGTAGCTTTGGAAAAGTATGTACAAATATAAAGGTAAAAAATTTACCGGTCGATCTGCCCAACATGAAGACCATGAAGAAGTTAATGGTGCTTTAACGTAATAAATTATATTGCACCCATGAAAGTATCTATCCATGTAAGTAATATCCTTTGTTTTTCTATTAAATATAAAAATACAGTCATTTTTAAGGATCCATTTTGTGTCCATTTAATT
>CP045909.1:1211069-1226369 GCA_013387185.1 Caligus rogercresseyi
TTATTACTATGAAATACTTTTTAGCTTGTCACTTATGCAAAGTTATTTAAACTATGACATAATGTATGTCTTGGGATCCATAGTCAGCTGTCACTGTATGCATTTGATGTTATTATTGTCTGCAATACCACTTTAAGATTTAAAAAAAAATATATTACAATTCCTTTTTTTATTTTAGCGACATCTATTGGCAGAGTAGGCTAACTTGAAATATTTATTAGTATTTAGCTCATTTTGCATCTTAAAGAAGCACTCAGAGATGCCAAGATTTAATCACTTGTTCCTTTTGGCATTTCCAACAACTCCACAAAGTTTCATTCGAATCCGCTCCGCATTTTTTGAGTTATCCTGCTGACAAACAAACCAACCAACGCCAGTGATAACAATACCTCCTTCGGCGGAGGTAATAAATAACAATATGGTAAAAATAATAATAAATAATTAAAAGGAGTAACAACAGGCAATGAGCATGATCAAGCAAAAGGGGTATTTTTGCTACTACGGAATACGATAAGAATTTCACTGTGACCAATAATTATTTCCATTATTTTTTTCATTTTGACATATTTTAGTAACTTTAAAATTATTGATCTATAATACCAAACTTGTTGATTTGTCGTTCATTTGTAATTGTTCGTCGTTCATCGTTCACGAACGTGTAAAGAAATAATATGTGATTCCATAAGATATAATGAATAGAGTATAAATCCAATATTTCTATAAAAAATTCTGGTGAATTGATCTGATAAAGTAAAGGTATCTCAAAGTAACTCTTTTTAAATAAAAATATCCTTACAAACTTTATGATATATGACTTAATGATATGCGTAAAAAAAAATGATACATTTTTTTCATCGACTATAATTGTTAAAAATATTTTTCTTTTTTTATCTGAAAAATAATGTTTACCGCTTTAGTCTTTTTAATTGAATGTCCTCATTATAATATTATGAGCAGTACAATTAGCAGCAAATGCCAAAATATTTGTTGCATTTGTCTATTTAAGGTTAAAGTGTATAATATGAAACATAAGATTGGCTTTTTTTCACAAATTTCTAACTAGAATAATGAATTCCTCCATTACTTTTTGATATATATTTATTTAACTAAATGTATCTACGTTGCCGGTGTTTAAGAATTAAAAATTCAGCAATTGAAGAGAAAAACAAGTTCCGTTTAGTACTAAAATACACTCTTTGCAATTCTACACCGCAATATAAACCCTGGAAAAGTGCATTTTTTGCACCTATCCTTAGATGCTTCATCATTCCTGACTATTGCTTTTCAAAACAGATCTATTTGCTATTCAAAGAGCTAAGAACGCCCAATTACCCAAAGCCTCATAAATAAGTCTATTTTGCGTGGCATTTGAGTATTTTTGGGCAATATAATATATGTACAACCTTAGTAGAAACAAATAAAACTGTGGTTTGAGGATGGGTTTATATCCAAATTTATTACAAGTCGACCTTCCATAAACTACAAGAGACCATGAATTGCAAAAAAAATGCATTAATTATAATTCTTCAAAAGGAAGGGTAACCCAATCCTGGGAGTCATGCGGAGACTGCCAAATAAGGACTTGACCAAACCTCTATGATGTTTATATAATGCCACAAATGAATAGTTAAATTATAATTTCTGAATGATTAATGCCTAGGGTAATTATGATGGGAAATTGATAAACAATGGGATGACGTCAGGCACTACCTCGAACACCTCAAGAGCCTCAATTGCGAAAGGATTCACTGAAGAATGGTCATCTTATGCCGCGGTAAAGCCTCTTCTCACTTTTTACCGGACTATTGGTACCCTTTCTATTTCCAATACGACGAATATGGGGGCATGAGGAAGAAACTATGCAACAGGCGATGGATTAGGTGAGGGATGCCGCTGTTTGACCCACTCATGATGCTTCGAGAACACTGCACTTCGTCGTAGCAGTCGAAGGGGACTATTTAAAAAAGTAAAAGTTTTGATTTGTTGAAAAGTAATGCATTTTGTAGGATCATAACTTTTTGGTACTTTATTAATGAATGCAGTTTTTAACAGTTTTAATTTAGCATATATTTAACTGAATAAAAATATCTTGAACAGTAAATTTTATTTATTGGAAGAAGGAATCTCATTACTTTTAGGATAGTTTCTTTCAAGCAGTATCTTCAAAGTGTCTTGAACATATTATAGAGGTGAATAAGACGTATTCAGCAATGACTCAGAAAGAGTATGTAACCTGATAATATCTTTGAAGGTCACGATAAATAAGTATTCGCATATCATTGATAAAGAAAATTGGATCATAACAAACAAAAAATCCTAATGCGTAGGTTATCGATAGTTCAAAGGAATTTCGCAGTAATGCTTCATACCTTCAATGATCAATACTTGAAATAAGTCAATGATACACAGATAATATATGTATTAGTTTTGCCATACTATTTTATTTTTCATTTTGTAGGATATTTGTGAGAGTGTAAAAGGATATTTGATCAGTGATAATATTTGACAACTTAATTCTTTTTCGTGCTGGATCATACTATTTTAGTACTAAACGGAACTTGTTTTTTTCTTCATTGCTGAATTTTTAATGCTTAACCACGGCAACGTAAATACATTTAGTTAAATAAATATATTTCAAAAAGTAATGGAGGAATTCATTATTCTAGTTAGAATTTGTGTAAAAAAGTTAATCTTATTTTTATATTATACACTTTAACCTTAATAGACAAATGCAACAAATATTTTGGCATTTGCTGCTAATTGTACTGTTCATAATATTATAATGAGGACATTCATTAAAAAGACAAAAGCGTGTAAACATTATTTTTCAGATAAAAAAAGAAAATATTTTAACAATTATAGTCGATGAAAAAAATGTATCATTTTTATTTACGCATATCATTAAGTCATATATCATAAAGTTTGTAAGGATATTTTTATTTAAAAGAGTTACTTTAAGATACCTTTACTTTATCAGATCATTCACATAATTTTTTATAGAAATATTGGATTTATAATCTATTCATTATATCATTATGGAATTACATATATTTCTTTACACGTTCGTTAACGATGAACGACGAACAATTACAAATGAACGACAAATCAACAAGTTTGGTATTATAGTTAATAATTTTAAAGTTACTAAATATGTCAAATGAAAAAAATCATGGAAATAATTATTGGTCACAGTGAAATTCTTAAGTATTCCGTATAGCAAAAATACCCCTTTTGCTTGATCATGCTCATTGCCCTGTTTTTACTCCTTTTAAATGTATTATTATTTTTACCATATTGTTATTTATTACCTCCGCCGAAGGAGGTATTGTTATCACTGGCGTTGGTTTGTTGGTTTGTTGGTTGTTTGTCAGCAGGATAACTCAAAAAATGCGGAGCGGATTCGAATGAAACTTTGTGGAGTTGTTGGAAATGCCAAGTGATTAAATCTTGGCTCTCCGAGTGCTTCTTTAAGATGCAAAATGAGCTAATACTAATAATATTTCAAGTTAGCCTAACTCTGCCAATAGATGTCGCTGTGCTGTGCTCTCAAGAGGAGAGCACAGCCAGCGACATCTATGGCAAATGACAAAAAGACAAGTGATTCATTT
The DNA here is from genome assembly GCA_013387185.1 of Caligus rogercresseyi. Taxonomy (NCBI): domain Eukaryota; kingdom Metazoa; phylum Arthropoda; class Copepoda; order Siphonostomatoida; family Caligidae; genus Caligus; species Caligus rogercresseyi. Next base: position 1,214,678 of record CP045909.1, read on the forward strand.
GGTGGGGATTCAAAAGGGAAGTTTGCACTCTCTTAGTCCTTTAGTTTTTAATATTTTAAACAATATTTTTTGTAATTTTTTTCTTTTTTGTATTACATTATATTTGTGTTTTTTTCGTGTTTTTTTGTCTCCGACGTCAGTATCACGTTAAGAAACTGGAGAATCTTGAGATTGTTTGACCCTGAAATGTCTTTTGAGTGTCCGAAATATGTGTACAAAAAAAATTATATCAAGTTGTGAGTGGTAAACACGAACCTCTTGCATATAATTCCCATAAACTTTGAATTCAAGCATTTATCCACTACTTAATCGATAGCTGAGTTTTAATTAATTAAAAATATATATAGTTATTTATTAACCCATGACTTCCATTGCGTACTTTAGAGTACGCCTTTTTCCTGACTTTGTGGTATTATGCTGTTCAAATACTTTATCTTATAAGCTTATTTTATAAATAAAATAGATAGATTTACATGTCAATACATTCACTATTTTATCTTACTGTACCGAAAATTGATTCAGTTTGTTATTATTACTCAAAGAATAAAGTCAATGTTTCAAAATGAAAAATCTGTGCTCCCATCAAGTTCAATTATAAAAAAACGTAAGTATTGTCACATTTATGATTTTTTTTCTTTAATTACTGAAAAACATAGCTCCAAATTTTTTCTCAATGAAATAAAAACTGTTGTATGTAATTGTAGCTTTTCGGTACAAAATTATTTTTGTAGATTTTGAATCTACTTTAAGTTAGCGATGGAGATTATTAAAAATATTAACAAATTTTAAATATGTATATATATTTATAATTTTTGAAAATTTTGTGCTTGTTTTCTTTATACATATTTATATCTTTATAAAAAATATTTTGGACATTCAGGATCTACTTGAAGACTACCCTCCAAACAATCCAATGGTTATTGTGGTTTTCCCTCCTCTAGAGAAAAACAATTAAAGTGATGAGGACGACGAAGTAGAATAAATTGGTGGAGTCGTTGATGTAAGTTCGGTTGGTAAGAAAATTCTTTGTCAGCCAGCAGAACTGCAAAGTTAACGAAGATGAGGAAGACGAAGAATCTGATGATAATGACGAACCATTTAAGAAAGAAAGACGTAAAAAATCCTCAAAATATTTGAAGGACCAATTACCTCGTGTTAAAAACTCAGATAGGATATAATCCACTAAAAAGAATCAGATTGGTTCGAAGATTAATTCGTTCGATTCAAACCTTCATTCGAATTTTGAAAATATCCCCATAGACTTAGATAAGCTAAAGAATCCTCTTGATTTTTTAAGATCTTCATTACGGACCAAATATGTGATAAATATTAGAAGAAACGAAAAAATGGGAAATGTAAAACAATGACATTGATTTTGCTCTCTCTATAGACATCAATATGATTAGGGCAAGTCATGCCTGTGTCTTTTGAGTGGCTATATGACGGGATCTTCCAAAAGAATGTATTGGGAAACGAGGGAAGATACATGCAACAACTTTGTAAAAAATTGTATCTCCAGATCGAACCATGAAAAACTAATGCGATATACCCATTTCAAAAGTATTCCAAATCCTAAAAATTAATTTTGGAAAGTGCAACCTTTGATGGACTGCATAAATTAAACTGCAAAAATGTATGTTCAAAGAACTGAGTACATTTCGATCGATGAGTCAATGGTGAAATACTTTGGACTTCATCCCCTCAAATAATTTTTGCGTGGAAAACCAGTACACTTCGGTTTCAAGATCTGGTGTGTATGTACTCCATTTGGAGAGCTCCTCTATTGTCTTCCCTATGGGGGAAAATACAAAGATTACACCAAGAGGACAGGGTTCAGATATGGTCGTTGAAATGGTAGATCAACTTGATCTAAAAGAAGGCCATCAGATTGTTTGTGATAATTTATTTACTTCTCTTGACCTCATAGATTATTTGGGATCTAAAGGCCTTGGAATAGTTGGAACAATGAGGCAAAAAAGGATCAACAAACTGAATCTACCAAAAAAAATCAATGAACAAGGCGAACAAAGGTTGTATGAAATTTGTATATATTGACAACTGTTTGTGCGCTACAGCGTGGAAAGAATCAGGGTCAGTTTTCATAGGTCAAACTTTTTGGATTCAGACCCAATTGGATATGTGAACAAATACAATAAAAAACAACGGAAGAAGATACCCAAAGCATGCCCTAATTCATCTATCGTTTGTAGTAAAAAATTGGGTGGAGTTGACTTGCTGGATAACTCAGTCTCAAATTATAAATTGCTTTGCAGGCTAAAAATGGTGTTGGGTATTATACAACTGGTTTCTGAATATCCAAATGGTGCAGGCCTGGCGCCTTTATAGACGAGTTGGAAAGCAAAAAAATGATAAACGTCAATGTCACAAGTAGATTTCATCAGAAGTTGTGTCGCATTGCTTCAATTGCATCATGGATATAAAGCCCCAAGACTCAATACATCTCAAGACCACGAGACAAAAAATGCTTAAGGTATGACGGATGGAGAGACGTCATAATTCAGGTCCCTGAAACCAAATCAGTATGTCAAAATTGTAGAAAACGGAAAACAAGCAAACGAGATCCTTTTTGCGCTTCAAAAAGATGTGATGTGGATCTTCACCCACAATGCTTTTCGGACTACCACACAAAAAAGTAAATGAAAATAAAATATTGTACATAGGTATTTGCGTAAGTTATAAAGCAAATATTTTTAAGTCTTCCAAAAGAAAGGAAATGGATGAATCTCCTACAAAGTCCAAAAACCCTTCTAAAATTCCTAAGAGTAGAGGGTATTTTTGTTTTGTTTTTGATAGCTTGTTTGTTTTTGTTTTTTTTGTCTATCAAAACTCACAAAAACTTATAAACCCATAATCCAGACAATCATGAATGAATATTTGAAAAAGTCTTCCCAAACAAGAATAACCGACCATTTGAAGATAGCCTATCCGGGGAGATAAAGTCTAATATGGGACTCAAGAAGATTATATCCCTTAACACTAGAGGGGGACTAGATCGAAGGCGAAGACATGCCTTCTAAATTATATTTTCAAACATAGTCTGTCTTCAGGATATTAGGAAAGACGTGTCATCGACATGTTCCAGAGACTGTGTCTTTTGTAAACCGGGGCGGTATCACGCTTTTTCACGGGAAAAGAATCCAAAAGAGGAGTTATAACATTTATAACCAAAAAAATCATCTTAGCCAAGTGCGTGGAGGAATTCTCACAAAAGAGTGATTGGCATAAAATTTATATTTCCTCCAATAATGTGAGCTTATGTATCATAAACGCTTACGGTCCCAACGAAAAATCCTCATCATTCTTCAAAGCCATCATCGACTCCAAACCTTACAGTTCCCTTCCTTTAATCCTGATCGGCGATTTAAATGTTGATTTAGACAAAAACAATCAAACTATCCCAATTGGGAGATTTTAAACGCATTAATCATTCGATGGAATCTGATCGATACTACCAAAAGGATAGGTTCGAATCAAATGGTTTCATGGAAAAAGGGACTCTTTCTTCTCGAATAGACTTAGCTCTGATATCAACCCAATTCTCCCTCTTGTTAAAAAGACGCTTTATAGGCCAGAACCTTTTTCAGACCATCGCATTTTGGAAATATAATTAAATTTCTCGGCCAAATCAAGACTTTTTAAGATTCCTAAATGGGTATGGAAAGAGAGTAAATTTAAAGAAAAATTAAAAAAAATCTGACCAAAAGCTTTGCCACTTCCATAACTTTGGATCAGGCAGCCGTAGTCTTTACTCGTGTTGTGCGTATTACAACTCTAAATATATTTCTTTGAGCAGAAAAATAGCTAGGAAAATTAAATCAAAAATGATAATTCGTTCAACAATAGCTCACTTTTTGTCAAACTTTTTCGTCGGAAATATATATTCTTATATAATGTCTGAGGTGGCAGAGGCAAAAATGTCAGAAAAAGTCTGCTCAGAGAACCAGTCACATAAACGATTGAAGAATTTACAGAGAGGGAATAAATACTCTACTTCGAGTATCAATCAAATTGTGCATGGGGGCAAGAAAATAACCAAACCTAACGACATCCTCACTTACTTTCATGACTGTTTCGAGAGGTAGTCAAAACCAAGAGAATTAACTTTCCAAAGAAGAAGAATTCCATACAATGTAGATCTTTACGCGGGAAAATATTCTTGAGTACACAAACAAAAAATTGAATGTTAAGAAGGCCTCCGGTATCGATGGTATTGGAGGAGAAATATATACTATTCTTCCAATGAAATAGCTCCTTTTCTACTAAAGCTGGGAGAGTCAATGGAATTAAAAGACAAGCTCCCAAAGGAAGAATAGATATTGTTCCCAAGAAGGGGAACGGAACCAATTTCAACCACTGGAGGCCTATCACGGTCCTGAACTACTCCTATAGAATTCTCTCAGGCATTTTAGCACAAAAAATGGACCTGAGTTGAATAAAAAGATAGGCTTACATCAGAAGGGTTTTCTGAAGCATAGGAACATAGCGGATGTGTCACGCAATATACAAGCAGCGGTGGAGTCTGTAAGAAAAAGAAATAGATTTGGAGCTGTCATAGGAATCGACTTCAAAAAGGCTTTTGACTCCATATCTCACTCTCAATACTTCGAGCAGTGAGACATCTGCTCCCAATCCATTTTTTCAACCCAGTTAGGGCATTATTACTTAATGGATCCTCAGTGATCTTGATAGGAGGTCAAGAAAGCAAGCCCATCGAGCTCAAAAAGAGTTGTAGGCAGGGCTGTCCGTCTGCTCCTCTTCTTTTTGTAGCGGCAATAGAGGAGTTAGTAATCCAACTGGTACGAAAATATGAGAGTTTTGGAGTTTGGTTAGAGGGAACCAGGCATCTAGTGGACCTATATGCTGACGACGTTACCCTTACAGTGGAGGCAAGCTCGGAGCTACAACTCATCAAGAGAGTAGAAGTATTATTTAATATGTTCGAAAAGTTTAAAAGAGGTCTGGGTTGGAACTGAACCGATCAAAAACATTCATTCTTCCGATTGGATGTTGGGATCCTTTGGAAGGGCAAAGCATAGGTCATTGCTTAGTAAAAAGAAAAGTTTCAATATTAGGGATTGGCTGGTGCCCCGAAGGGATTCCCCCCATAACTGGAACCATTTAGCTGCATCTATTGGTAAACGTATTACCTTGTGGCGGGACTATCATCTACAGAAAAGGATTGATCTTTATAACACTCAGATTGTCCCAGTTGTTTTGTTTAAAGCAACAACATCTCCTTTTATAGCAAAAAAAGCTATGCAAGAGGAAAAAAATGGCTGTCAATTATCTTTCACAAGAGATATATAGATGCCGTAACGAGGCCTAGGTCCCTAATCGGGGGAGGTTTGACCAAAATGTCCACTATCATTCCCAAGATATACATAAAACTTTTTATTGATATAACCAAGTTCCCACAAGAGAATGGAGGAACTTAGTTACAAGTAGTGAACTATTTTATAGGCTAATGTTTGGAACAAACCTAACAAACACTCTCTCAGGGCATTTTCTGAAGTGTGGGCCTCAGCTCATAGAATTATTTGGAACTTTGTACTCCTATATCATAGTGATTCGACGGTAGACGTTATTCATAAAAATGTCCACAAACCTTTTTTCTTTAAAAATGTGAATAGTCCGGCTTTTTGGAAGAAAGAGCCATTGTCAATAAGGCGCTATCAGTTCATTCATCTCAGCTTATTCATCCGTTCAATGAAGGGAGACTTAAATATCCCTTCTTCAAAGCCGCTAATATGCACCTAACTCCTTGTCCGTGGCATTTAAAAATGTCAATTCCGAGTGTTCGTTAGGAAGTAGATCGTATAATAGATGTGTTTGTTAAAGCTCTTGAACTACCGAGTAACTGGAGGCTAAGAATTGAACGTTCTATGAAGGGAATACATGACGGGAGAAAATTTACGGCCCAGCTGCAAGTGGCCTCTAATTGTATTGTATTTAGCTCACATTGTAAAGAATGTTGCAAATTATATAATAATACCATACAAGCATTTGTAGATTGCCCAGTTATATCTATTCTAAAAAACTAATTGCAATAAACGTAAAAGAAATGAGCAATGCCAATGAAGGCATAATTAAAGCTGTGGTCCTCTTTGGACTGTCCAAACATAATCGATCAAACGTCTCTAAGGCAATCGATTTTGCAGTTTTAAATGATAAGGCCAGAATTGCGAGCAAATTAACTTCAAATGAGCTTATAAGTTCCCAAGATGTCCGTGGAATTATCCTCGCAGTCGCCGTCAGATATGGAGCTCTCCCTCTCAAATCCCATCTGTAACTGACAACTCGTGGACACTCGCTTCGAGGGAAATCAAATATTTCCAACCAAGTCTCTCAGCCATTTTAAGATAATGAAGAAGCTATTAAAATTTTATTAGCTATATGAATTTTATGTCTGTTTTTTTCTTTTAATTCAAAGCTAACCTACATTACTGTTATGCTAATTTTAGTTTGTATCTACTTAAGTCTGTCATACCATTGTGATATCATTTTATTTATTTTTTAATTTGTTTTATTTGGTTTGTTCTTTGTCGTTGTATTAATTTAAGCCTATAATGTCTTATTATGTATTTTGTACGCAACTACTTCGACTTTTATTTAAGAACTGAAATACAGGAAAAAGAATTATTTTGTCATTTGTTGAGAGAACTGAAATAATTCATGGTAATATAAATACATATCCATTATTTTTAGATGTACTTTTTTCCGCCTTTTGACGGATTGGCTTCATTGGAAGCATGAAAGGTTTACTTTCATCAATGATTTGTCCATGACATCATTTCAATATTATTTCCCGCTCCACACTAAACACTTCAGGTGAAGGGTTAATTACAAGGCGGATATTGAATTACTTCACTAGATGTTTGATGAAATATAAAGAAGAAGAAAACAAATCTTTTTCGAAGCTCTTGTAACTTGATCTCCTATTAAATCAGGGAATCTTGATGATTCTATCAACAAAGCTAGAGCAATGGAATGTGTTTGTTGCATTTTACTGGGTTCATATTTTAAAATAATATATATTTGTATGTTGAAACATGATTTATAGGCTTTAGTATTTGTAGATTCTTGAGCAAAGAATTCATGTTTACCTAGAAATAGATTATTCCTAATATATATACATCTTTCAATAAATTCAATGTTATTGTATTTTACTTATGGTGTTGATAGAACGAAGATGAAAATATTTACTTTCCTTTTATCCATAACGAAATTTTGTCAAGATGGACATCATGAATATTAATATAATATTTTGTGTCAATATAAGTTTTTAACTTTTTGGAACTTAATTTTATACATATATTTTTTTATTTTTGAATACAACATATATATATATATTCCATTCTTAATTGTTTTAGAGATAAGCTATATGGGAAAAATTGGGAGTGCGATAGCTATGTGAGTTAAGACATGTTCAATTCTCAATGTTGGGAGCGTAGGTTCGAATCCCGAGAGGGAATGGCCATTTTTGGTCTACCTCATTGATAAAATCCTAGGTTCGATAAACTAATTTTTTAATGTGATAATTTTATGTATATCCTGTCGGATGCAATTCTATCGAACCAAAAAGGCAAAAAACAACTTATTTTTAAAATCATAATTCAGGTTCCTGATTCTGTACTATTTGTCTCGTATATACTTTAACCCATATCCTCATAGATTTTTTTTTGCATTTTTTTCCTCCGATTGCTTCCATATTTTAATGTATGCAATTAGGATCATTGCAGTGTGCTTGCCAATTTTTTTTGCATATTGATCAGTTAGTTTGTGAGTTATTAGCTGTTGCCATATTGCAACGCTATGTTGAAACGTGTACTTTTTTCATAATACTTTATTTTCTTTTTTTCTGTTACACATACATGAATTAGATGAATATAAATACCACTAAATATTTAAAGACATGAATTAATAAATACATATAGTTTAGTGTGATAATTAACAAAACATGTAATACATAACCCAACATCACATTTTTTGCACTGTGTATGGATAATTGATTTACACTCGTCTCCGGCACATCATCTTTCTTTTTTTCAGGTGTATTTTCAACTAAATGGTCCATTCTGTCGTATCTTTTGTTTTTCCCAATTACTACAGAGGATTTTCGACCTTTTGATTTTGGCGGAACTCCATATTTTGAAATGTATGACATTGCAATTTCTCTTTTGAATTGCTTTAGGGTGTATTCTTCTCTGTTCAATTTTGATAGTTGTCATGCATTTTGAACGGTTGCATCCAACAGCCATGTAAATAGACACCACCATCATTTTTTGCCCTTGATACCAATTCTAAACTTATTGACATTTTGGTTCATTCTATCTAAGCCCCCATATTTTCATTATAAAATTGTATTATTTTTTGGGTATGGGGACATCTTTCTTCTGACCTTCCGATCGAATCCAGCGTTTAGTCGTCTTTGGTGGGTCAGAATAATATATGGTTGAAGCAACAGTGACCACACTATTATCCTTCCATCTTGTTAAAGCCAAAGTTTCCTCTTTATTTTTGACAAATGCACAGCTTGTTGAACCACGGGAACGCTTTTTTATTATGAACCTATTGATTAGAATCTCCTTTTTCTTCCAAGTGTTAAAGAATAAAAAAACTATCTTGTTATTATTAAAACAATTCTTAGTAATAAAAATTGTAAAGCCAAATCGTTTGATTTCATTCATTAACAATTTTTTTTTGTTATTGCAAATAAATATTGACTCTACCTAATTTGATGTCGCAGAATCAAAATGTGGCCTTAGTTTTCCTCCATCACGTCCTGTTTTTTGTTTTTTTTGCTATATGGTTCGTAGAATTGCTTCAACAGGATATAAATAACATTATAGCGTTAAAATTTGTCTATCGAACCTAGGATCGTCCTGTTTTCCCATTATACCATATGCTATATTTGACCTGAATTCGTTTGATTTAATCATTTTTCCTTCATATACGAATGAATTTAATGTTGTTAATTAATATATAGAAATAGAAGCTTCAACGAGTAGGAATGGTACACGTTAGATGATAAACAGAACCCCTAGCCGTATTTTAGCACCGTGATATTGTTGTATGTTAAATCTTGAAAGGACTTGATGTTTTGATAAAGACTAATTTTAGTTATTGTGTTAGAGCAATATTGTTTTGGCGCAAATTGGGTCTTACATGGATTAGTTAGAATAATAGCCATGGTGCATAATAAGCAGGAATGATTATCGGGTTAAGTTTATTTTCAGTAGCATTCACAGTGTCACTTTTTAGCAGTTTTTTACGTCTATTAACAATACTTAAGTGTCTTTCTCAATAAACTGTCTTTTGAGTTTAGTGTGAGTTAGACTTGTACTTCACCTAGACCAGGGGTCGGCAACCCACGCTCTAGAGCCGCATGCAGCTCTTTAAAGCTGCCCTAGTGGCTCCCTGGAATGTTATAACCTTTAAAAAGATGGGGAGAAATATGTGGTATCATAAGTTGCACCAAATGAATGTTATATAAGGCATTTAATTTTTTGCGGCTCCCAGCCACATTTTTTTAAATCCCTTATGGCTCTTTCAACATTTGGGGGTTGCCGACCCCTTATCTAGACATTTGCTATGATGCCTATGGCACTATTAAGCCACGAAAAATGGTGGCTGGATGAATCATACCGTAATACTTAACATTAATTTAAGTTCGTTGTTTGGCTGCTGTTAACTGCTACGCTGTTTTTGCAATGTATTCGTCGTTTAACGAAAGCAATATGAGTATTGGTAATTTGTGCCATAAATGTATGCATTGCCCGATACGGATCTATTTTACTTAGTCTTCTGCTTTTTGTTCAAGAATATCTATCTTTGAAATGTTTGTTAAGTAGTAAAAGGCTTCTAATGGAACAAATGAAATGGCTTTGTTTCATTAGATCATAAGTGCTCTTCCAAATCTCGAAGGAAATGATAGAATTAACGGTTACCTCTGTTAAATGGATGTGAATCGTACATGTCAGTAAAGCTACGTCTCCCAATCACTGAATTTGTAAAGAAAGTATATCTCACCTACTTTAAAGTCAAACTTGGTGATCAGGGCAAGAAGTGGACCCCTCCACAAGTGTGTGGAGCTTGTGCAGCAACTTGGCGAAACTGGTCGAAGGGGCAAACAGAATTGGGTGTTTACTTCTTGTATTGAACCCAAAGGTTTTAATTCTAAAAAACAAAATAGGCTGCCATGGTATTCCAACTGTTCAAAGACCAGTTTGTGCATTGTGCTTAAAAGAATTGTGCATTGCTTTAAAGGAGTTCACCCCCTTTGTTTTCCGGCTTGCCTACCTTATAGAGTGGAGGCTCCCGCAGTTCACAAGGTGAAGCCGACATGCTAACGGCTCTTTATTATTATGTTGACCTCAAAGCCAGTTACCATTTTCAGCAGGAATAGCTTAACAATCTTTTTGTAATGTAAGCTAATCGAAACAAAATGAGAGAAGAAGACAGTGTATTCAATGGTTCACAGATAAGACAGCTCCTGCGAGATGCAAGTTTTACTTCTTCAATGAGCCTTTTTTTAATCAAATGTGTTAAGATTTGGTTATGTTGTCAAAAAAAAATTGTTAAAAGAAGTGGATACTACAGGAGTTAGTTGCTGCCGGGTTTCAGGATGCAATATGACAATAAAGTCAATACCAAAGAAGTCTATTGGGTTATTTTACAAAAAATCGTGGTTCCCTGTTTGATGAGGAAAGAGAACGCTTCCATCCGGATATTATTTGTTGGAGTGCTCTTACCAAAGGAGATGGAAGGCTCACATAAGGAACAAACTACTAATGGATCCTTGTCGAACACAGGCCCGCCTTAATCTCTGCATAAATGATATGCTCTGAAACTCAATTCGATACAATTATCATACATTTTATCTAATTCACCATGGTTTTTGTTCTTGAAAATTTAGTGTACGTCAATTTCAATGTATTCAGTAAATTATTGTTTTCTTTGTTTAGCTAGTGTTAAGCCTATAATATATATAATATTTTTACCCATTATATAATTATATAATTATTAAAACAAAAAGACATTTAACAGATTTGCAGGGAAAATGGAACATGACCCATTAAAGCCGAAGATTATTTTGTCGCATAAGTCAATAATTTTTGAGAATAAATTGATTTTTTATTGTTTTTTGTTATCCGGTAATTTCTGGAGAAACGTACTGAAAACCGGGTTTTTGACAGGCAGGATTTCCTGCCACTCGGCTAACAATCATAATTTTTGTACTTTTCAAATGGTAACTTAAAAAATAATTGTCAACATATATATACATGATAACTGTAAATAATTTCTTAACTAACATACATACAATATCCTTATGTATTTCTATCTTTCTTATTCTAAAAATTTACTTATTTTGTATGGAAAGTTCAGTACATTCGGACTGTAAAGGTACATCAAACATTTTAGTGTATATTCGGAGGAAAACTGGCGACGTTTTAAATTCGATCTACTCCCTTTTGACAAACAATGTTGCCCTCCATTGTAGCGAACAGTCGATTGCGCAGGCCTGCTGGTTGTACTCTAGATTTTTTTTCTAAGAATTCCAAACTTTTTTGAAATACAATTTCTATAGTTATTTTTTTTCTCTCAAAATGAGTCTTTTTTCTTTTTGATATATTCTCCTTGGACAAACGGTTTGGGAAGTTTACATTTTATT
>CP045909.1:1226469-1237186 GCA_013387185.1 Caligus rogercresseyi
TAAATATTAATAGGAATAATATATATCTATCTTACTTTTTTATTCTATCTCGGTGAAGATGGAGTTTTCGAACAAAATGGTACGTAAGAAGTACTCGATTGTCCTGGGGGCACCCTAGATCTGAATCCCATGGATGTTCTATGCTTAGCCAAAAAACCACTTTACTCCTTTGGTCTGCTCGCCATAGACATACTATCCAAGCGCTGATGCAAAATACCCTCAAACCCTACTGAGGCCATCATATGAAAGGTCGTCTTATTTCAATTTCTTTTAAGGACTCTTGCCTAATTGAAATATAGGTAAGGAGGCATCCCTTTATTTCGTGACTGCAAACTGAAGGACATCTCTACCCCCTGATTACCCTTGAGCCTTTGAGATATTTTCCTTCCACCTCTTTTCAGGAATACCCACACAAAAAAAATAGAATCTCCAGATTGTCAATCAAAGTCTATTCAGTTTGCAATGCCTCTTTTATCTTTTTCCCCTTTTGAGTTTGAGTGTTTGAATAACGCACAAAAGAAGATGGGTTCTCCTTGGATTTCCTTGGTTGTTAAAGAAATGCATTTTCATATGGGATTAAAGAAAACATAGAGGATCTTTTTTAAATAAGTATGCTTATTTTAGCTGCATTCATCATTTTCACTTTTATTTATAAATGTTCGATGTTTTTTCGTAAAAAGTATTTTTTTTCCTCAATGACAGTATTTATTAGAGAAGTTGCATATAATTAAACATTTAGTTAAAGAGTATTTCTCTTAAGCAAGTCACCTTTCACAAAAAGAAATATCAATTACCGTTCTACATATTTTGGAAATTAATAAAAGTATATTAAAAGTCTTTGAAGAATTTTGCGATTTTCCTCCGCCACATGAGGGAGGAATCGCACCACGGTACATTCATATTCTACGACTATTTGGAATCATCCGGTACTTTAAACTGATAAAGCACCGTAGCGCACGGCCGTGAAGATCTTTATTCCTCTTCGTTCTTCGCCTAGAATGGTTCTCCCTTACTCAGTGTTGAGAAATTAAGTTCCGGACGACTGGCGAGTGCCAATTCCATCGCTAGAATGTAGTGAATGTAGTATTAGATATAGGGATCTGCGGGCAATCTTCCTGGGTGCAATTATCCATTTACCCGTTTTTAAACTTTATTTGAATGAAACGCTTTTTATTGAAATAAAACAAATATAAAGATATCTAAACAAGAAAATTATATTATTAAGTAAAAATTATGTTATTAACATCAAAAAGCTGTTTGTACACGATGATATGTAATTTCTTATACATAAACCATAATCTTATGAGACAAAATAAGGAAAAATTATGTTTATACTATATTTGCAGATGATTATTTTTGGTTTTCCCTTAATTAATTTAGATCCTTTTTATATTCACAACAATAACGAATAAAAATACTTTTGCATTCATATTGCGATAAACCACATTGATTAGAAAAACAAATATCCATATACTGGATGGATACATTGAAATTTAGGTGTTGATACACTATAGACAATAGTAAAAGTTATACATTCAATTGACCAATCAAAGCGTCAAACGATATGTGATTTATATTCACTTAATCATATGTTAAGTTTGAAAAATATATCACTGCCCATTAGGGGTATTATAGAAACCAAATATTAAGATATCAAAATTTATCCCCCCGTTGAAGGTTGCGTCATAAGAAACTAAATGATCGTAGAAAAAATGGATTTTGGTTTTGACCCCCCCCCCTTACCCCCCCCCCCCAATTGCGTTCAAAGGTTTCGTTAGAAACAAAACTTTTTTGTTATTACTTATTTCGAAAAAAAATAGTTTTACAAAATTTAGCTATTATCAAGTTATGACTTTGATATTTTTTGCAAATTTTCGTCAAATAATAGTTAGTGCCAATAAATGAACATAAGTGCTGACGCACCAACCATTTTTTAAATAACAGATCCTCCCAGAACTCTCTTATAGTTTTAAGAAGGAAAAAAAATAAGAGGGGTAATAATGTGAGGTTTTTAAAGTTATTTTTTAAATATGTTATTTCTCACATCTTAATTCTCGTACAGTAAATTTGACACATAAATTTAAATTGTATAATCTTTTGTTTGGTTTAAGTATGAAGTTTTTTTTCTTTACTCTATGGTTGATAATATATATCCATGACGTTGATTGTATTCATAAACCTTTGCAGATGCCTCGTTGCTAGTTTAACGGCTCTTTCCACTGATTGTGAATGGCAAGGATAATTATTATTTTTCAAAGGATGATCTTTTCCTTTTGTAGATCTTCCTCATACCAAAATTGCAAAATTGGAGGAGCAGACAAATTTATATTTGACCAGTCAATAAGATTCAAATAATGCTTTGATTAAAGTTGATATTGTGGGGCACTTGAAAGTTTCTTTGTTTTTCAATATTCTTTCTTGCAACCAAAACTTTTTCCAGGGCAAAATTCTTGTTTCCAGTTTTTTGTCGGTTAGGCCTGCAAGCAATATATTTTCAGGGTGGGCAAAAAAAGCGTTTCTCTTGAGAACTTTTTCAATCGAAGGGGCTAAATTTTCATCGATATTTTGCAATAAAGTTACTGCAAATTGGTAATGTTTTGGGCCTTCAAGCAAAAAGGATTTAACTTGGTTTGAACCATATAGGAGCGTAAAAAATTAGTATAAATTTACAAGTTTTATGCGAGACTCACTGGTTTTTTTGTGAAATATAGGATCTTAAAATCCTGTTGGCTTTAGTAAGCCATCTTGCCTCATGTAACGCTCCTGGAGACCTGTAGTAAAAGCTTGAATTCGAAAAACTACCTGTTTGTATACCTAATGTAATTTCGAAAAAATATTTTTGATCTGAACTTAAAGAATCTACTAAACTTTGACTTAAGTATTTACTTTTCCTTTAATTATTTGAAACTTATTATTGGATTTTTGGTAAGGTCTGTATTAATTAATTTTCCTAGGGGACCTTCATAAGTCCGAGGTCCTTTTTGTGCGCCATAAAATGTTTAAAAACTTCTCTAAAAGGTAACTCATTCATGTGTAGAAGACAAATAATCCACTGAAGTGGTCTTTCAAGAGATAACTCCAGTCTTTTTATTACTCCTGACCATATTCCAACATTGGTGTGCATCCGTCACACACAACAGCGACCAAAGTATCAAGGCTTTGATGTTCTTCGATTACTGAAAGTAATTCTTTTGCTTGATCTTCCGCTTTGCCACTTTTTGGGGATACGTGATCAATGTATTCATGGTCGGGTTCTAAAAATATATTTTTTAGGAAATAAGAATTAAATAATAATAACAAGTTACTTTAACAATGACTAGGTGCTCCTCTTTATCAGTGAGAAAATATTTTTCGTCTTTATATTATTTTTCCCATTGATTTCCAAGCTTCGAACCACTTTCGTTGGGTCTATTCGCGAGTCAAAACCAATGCATTCCAATTTTTGAGTGTAATTTTTGAGGCTCCTTGATGAAATTCCTCATTCGCTGTCTTTCTCTTCGAATTTTTTGGCGATCCATAGTATTTGTTTGATTAAGTAATGACATATCTTCCAACAAAGAATTCAAATTGATGCAACGGCAGTATCAGACAATCTAAATCTGTCAGCCATGATTGCAACGTTTGGATAGTTCCTCTTATTTCGTTCTGATTTTTTGAAAACCTGAATGCCAACATCTTCTTCCTCTTCTGTACTTTCTTCTTCTCCACTGTTTTCCTCATGGAGGAATGATTTATACAATATATATATATATATAAACTTCTACATTTAAACCAAAAAAAGATTATACAATTTAAATTTATGTGTCAAATTTACTGTACGAGAATTAAGATGTGAGTAATAAACATATTTAAAAATAACTTTAAAAAACACAACATTAATAAACCTCTTATCTTTTTCTTCTTAAAACTATAAGAGAGTTCGGGAGGAGCTGTTATTTAAAAAATGGTTGGTGCGTCAGCAGTTATGTTCATTTATTGGCACTAAATATTATTTGCGAAAATTTGCAAAAAAAATAACAAGAATAAATGATCATAGCTAAATTTGTAAAACGAATTTTTCGAAATAATTTATAACAAAAAGTTTTGCTCATAACGAAACCTTTGAACGCAAATTGGGGGGGGGGGGGTTAAGGGGGGGTCAAACCAAAATCCATTTTCTTCGATCATTTAGTTTCTTATGACGCAACTTTCGCGGGGGGATAAATTTTGATATCTTAAATATTAGGTTTCTATAATACCCCCTACTGCCCATATCGATGATATTTATAATTATATATATTATATATTACATGCCGTACTGTCAAAGCCTATAAATTCATTTTGAAGCTCAATATTTTGATCACTTGTTTTATTTTGATTTCTTATCATTTTGTCATATAAAAGCTAACTAAAACTAAATTTGGAACTATTTTTGTCATATATCATCTAACGAGCAAGCATAACGTTTCAAAGGAAGGCGTTACTTTTTTTTAAAGTACGTGAATTTTTTTCCTCCTCCTACTTAAAATGTCTCTACTGTTGAAAAGTATACAAAAAACTAAGTTCTTATGAATAGAGAAAAGTATTTATTCCTAATTGAGCTTCTGAATGTGCCTTTACACACGCTAGTGGCTTCTTGACTCCGCCTAAATTGAACCCCTATAAGCTTTGTTAGGTTTTTTATTGTTATGGATATGTATTGAGGAAAAAGAATAAAAAGAAGAATGTTCCCAAGCAAAATGGCCGTTAAGGCGGGAAATTGAATAAGTAAATGAATCCATGGTAGTTCAAAGTGTTAATTTTGTTGTTAAATACAGGTTTGGGTAATTAAAACATAGGAAAAAAAGGATGCGATGCAAGGACGGTGAATTATCATGTCAGACCAAGGTCAATACTACAAGATCCCATCTCCATTATTGCTTTTTAGTTTTATACGAACTACAATGTTCAGTCGGCATCCCAAAAGATATACAAAGTACGAAGGATGATTTTTAAAGTAGGCTACAAACATCATTTTCAGTTGGTAACATTTGTTTCTTTTTTATTCTACATCTTATCGTCAGAGTAACGATCTATTTATCGATTCAACAATACACACATTTTATTTAAGGAATCTTAAAGGCAAGATTGGAATAATTTACGTGTAGGGATTTATAAATGGCATGGATCAAGAGACTTAGTGTTCTTAAGGGTAAATTTCATTGCTATAAGTTAATGTTTAACTCTCATGAGGGTTTTTTAAATACATTCTTTAATGAAAATACAGGATCCCCCGGTGAAATTGGCGCGAAAACTCTTTCTCATAAAAAAAATTCAATAACTATGTTATTAATAGAGATATTTATTTCAAATAAAGTGCATTTGAACGGTAAGGATGTCATCTATAGGATTATTCAAAATAATATCCCTCAGTCAATAACTTTCTGTATGCGGCCCTGAAAGCGGCGCAGGCCCTCTTCACCATCTCATTGTCCATGGACACCATCTCTTCCTGATGGAGGTGATGAGGGAGGCCTTCTTATTGTGAGCATGTCTATTAGTCCGTCTTTAAGATAGCCCCAGACAAAATAGTCCATTGAATTAAGATCTGACCCATTACATCCTATACGATCTGCAACGCAAATCTTCTTTCACACAATTTTGAATTGTTGTTTCCCCAACCCCAGCTCCTTAGCAATTGACAATAAAGAGCGGATGGGGTCTTCATCGATGAAGACCCCCAAAGTCCATGTCCCTGACCTTTCTTGTGGACAATTTCGGCCTAGGCTCCCTACTAATCACTTTACATGGATCCTAGCTGTCCTCCAGGGTGTGCACAGGCTTTGGACGCTTTGTAGAGGCATAGAAGTCAACCATGACAGCTCAGAGTTGGATTAAGGCTCTTCATGCTAACCAAAATAGCCACCACGACGCATCTTTGTTCCTCCTCGATGAAAACAATCTCTCCAAATTGTTGTATACGTCCCTCATATTGCTTTGAATCAACTAGGTGTATAGCTTAAAACCAGTAGCTTTCTACTGGTATAATACCGTCCTCCTAGCTATCTAAATGACAAAGTTACAAAAATTTTAATTCGCGCCAATTTCATCGGGGGACCCTGTATGTACACAACATACATGCATGTACTAAATACAAAAGGAGCTGTTTTACAAACATAAACACTAATTAAGTAAGCAGTACAGTCACTTTCACCTTGCCAATAGATTTTTCATATTTCACACTCCTTTTCTCTCAACCAATCACTCTTAAAGAAGTGCATTTTCCTTAATAAGGTTAATGTTAAATAAAGATTCTTTTTGATCCGTATGTTTGCATCTACTGGTTCAGGTATTGTGATGATGAAGTAGAGAACATAGCACGTAGATATAAGAGTATATAAGTGTTATAGAAAGAAAAAATAATAAGGCAGTCCATTTGTCCAAAATATGCAGTTCCAATATATGGAGGAGCAAAAAAAACATTGTTATAAGTAAAGGTTGATAGAATATAAAATGTATTTAATTTTAAATTATATATAACAATATAATATAAATTAATATTATAATGTTTCAAGTAAATTTATATATAGATATATATTATGTAGTTAAGCCATTGTATCACTTTTAATAAATAAAGCCACCAAAATACCATTTTTCAAAACACTCAATAATCCTCGATTTAGAATATTTTATTAAATTTTATTATTTCAGTTCCAAAAATTCCAAAGTAATTGCGTTAAGCACAATGCATAAAAAGACATTAGATCATTTTATTTTTAGAATCCCAATGGCTAAAAAGCAAAAAACTGTTACTCTATTGTTCTACACTCCATCGTTAATTGACTCTTTTCTCTTCTCTGGCATCATAAGAATAAAAATAAATAGGTAAAAAGCGGAGCTGCGACTACCGAATGAAAATCGGTATTCGGTACTACCGACGGTAGATATCAAATACCGTACCGATTGACAATCATTACGATATATTTGGAAGTATGATTTTGTGACATTCACATAGATATATTCCCTTCAATAGCAGAGAAACATCGTTCACTGTCGTTTTGCCCAACATAAGCAAAGTAATTTGTACTTAAGTTGATATTGGATAGAAGTAGATTATATATTTTCATATATAAAAATGAACAAAAATTTGAATGAAATTTACGTTTTGTTTTTCTAAGTTCTAAGGTAAAAGTGGAAGCACTCCCTTATGTGAAGAACTTGAACTTTGTAAAATAAATAAACAAGTACAAGTATTCAATGTAAGCACATACTATGCATGAATACTAGAGTACCTGAAAGTGCATTTAATATGGATAATAAGAGACAATATATAATAAAAAAATATATAGCCTTCCATTTCCTACAAAATCCATGTACATATATAATTCATATAAGATTAGTATATATTAAATTTCATATAATCTCTAATAAAATTGTAACAAATTATATACTTAATTGCCCTTTGCTATAAATTGTCCGATATGAAATGCATATGAAGAAGTCACAGAGCAGATACATATATAAATTTCTCTCTCTTTCTTATGTACATACCAATATCGATCGGTACTGTAGATATATAAAAAAAATCGACCCGAATACCGAACGGTATATACCGAATAACAAACCGGCGGGTAGATTTTTCTATCGAATCCCAGCTCTGGTAAAAAGATGTCCATAGAACTCCTTGTTATGATTCCATCTTGATTTTATCGTCGAACATCAGCTTTTTCTCTTTCTCATTAACAAATCTATATTATGAATATTTCATGGTATTTTAGAAAGTAATGGACTTTTTGTATAGCTTGCATGAAAATAAATAGGCAAAGAAAAAATGTGGTCTTTTGATTGGTTGAAAGAACAGAAGAGGGGGGGGTGCATCAATTCGGAGAGAAGAGTATAATCCCTATGAACACAAATTTCTCTCCTCATGGGCCGCCATCCATGTTTTTTATTTAATAATCCTTTGAATGGATCCTCCTATTCCAATAACAATTAATTTATGTTTATTATTTATTATCATTATCTGTCGATAAAGAGATCTTCACTTTGAGTTTCGAAGTAAAAAATATTAAGTAAACAAAGAAAAAACGATTGTTAATAGCTGAGTTTGCAAGAATTATATTTTAGTTATTCCTAAAAAATAAAATAAAAGCTATCAAAGAAGAACTACTGTCAGAAAGACAAGAGAGTAATTTGAAAATAGTTATTATGTCAGGCACTTTAAAGTTTGGGCGCATAAATACTAATCGTCTATATTTATCCATTTACGTTCTTTAATGTTCAAACAAAAAATTGCAATACGTCTAGCCTATCCCTCACATCTGAATTTAATATCTTATTTAGCAAGCAAATATTACTTAGTTAATAATGTAGATAAGATATGGACTATTAAAATTCAGGGTAGTTTATGAGATTTCATTGGACTATACCATAATATATTTGTAGAAAAACTTTGTATGAAAATATTAAGTAAGTGTTTTTATTTTAAAAGTAGATTGAAAAACTAAACTTTAAAAAATGCCTTAAACATATTAAGTAGATAAATAATATATAAATTCCGATTGAGTGTGACTGAACAATATTTTACACTATATGAAGCCTCTCATTTGAAATCAATAATCACTGAGTAACATTAAAAACCAATACGACCAGAGGGCAAGGCTATAAAGAATAAGAAAACGCAATTAGCTCATCTTTGGACAATTGCAAGGCGTACATAGCTAAGCAGCTTACTAAAGGAAAACTGATCGAGGACAATGAACTAAGAGGAATAATAATAATATCCGCCGCCGCTCGATACGCAACTTTTTCTCTGAGAATCCCAAAACCACAACGTTTGCTCTGGAACCACGCGGGCGAAGTCGTGAAGTATTTGCCATCCTTGTCATACTACAATATGCAAAATCATATGATATGAATCAAAATTGGTTATGTTTTTATTGTTTCATCATTTATACTATATATAATTTTATCTTTAATCTTTGTTATTTTAAAGTATTTACTTGTTGTAAGAATTGGTGGTCTTTAAAAGGAAAATAATTTTAAATTAGAATGTTTATTTTATCAAACACAATTTTCCTTTTTATAATATGTTATTTATATATAATTATGCCTTGTATATATTTAAAATAGAATAAAGACCATGCTGATAAAAAAAAACAATAAAAATCATATGATAAGAACATCAGAGCACTTTATTATTTTTCAATCAATGGCAATATACTTAAATGGATGATTGGCCAATGGTTTCAAACGCTTTTCAAAACTCTTAAATATATATCTTATTGGCACAGTGACCATGTAGGGGTCAATAGGTAAAAAAGAGATACAACACTTTTTGAAAAACCAGTGTACCTTTAATTGACGTCGGAGTTTATATCATAATATTTTAAAGATGCCATTAAATAGAGTCAAACCTGTGTTAGCGGACATCCGTTTATAGCGGTGACTATCCAGTAACAGTCACCCAAATGTAAGTCAAAAGTTTATTTTAATTATAAAGATTATTTGTACAACGACTGCATATATAAAGCGTTCTTGAGTTCCCACTATAGACAGATTATTCAACACATAGAGGGTATTTTAAATAAGTTTTTAACCACACATACTAAGAAACGTTACTATTGTATGAAGTTTAGCAAATAGTCATAAATAAAAACTGTATTAGTTTAAAAAAATATAATTTAAATGAAAGTCATCCCATCATACTTATGATAAATTCTTAGAAATATAAGTGCACCATAAATTCTTAACTTCAATATATTTTAAAGTATATTTAAATTAAAATGAGAGAGGACAATATCATAATTCATGAAAATTTTCCTCTCATAAATAAAGTATGAACATTGTTTTGCTTTAATTAAAACGGTCATATATGGATCGTAAATATATGTAGCAACTAGAGGCATATATACACTCAGAGAGTGCAAACCTCCGCCGTCATGAGCCTTCCGAGGCGGATTTTCACGACTGGGGAGGCGTAGAGGACGGGGGAGGGTTCCCCTACACGGAAATTCCGAGGAACACGCTCCCGGCACCAATTTCACAGCACAGCGACATCTATTGGCAGAGTAGGCTAACTTGAAATTTAGTAGTATTTAGCTCATTTGGCGCCTTAATTCTGCACTCAGAGATGCCAAATTTAATCACTTCTTCCTTTTGGCACTTCCAACAACCACAAAATTTCATCCAATCCGTTCAGTACTTTTGAGTTATTCCTGCTGACAAACCAACAAACTAACAAACCAACAAACGCCAGTGAAAACAATACCTCCTTCGGTGGAGGTAATATTATAGCATAAAGTTTGCCCACCAAGAAGAGAAACCACATATTTTCATCGTAGTACTTGCTATTAGTATAATTAACAGACATTCTGTAGTTCACAGAACTCGGATAGGACATCTCTGTGTCGGCAAGTGAAGTGTATAAAGACTTATTTGAATAAAAAATCATTATACGCAGTAGTTAAAAAGAACACATTGTTATTCTTTGTGACAAATGTACAAGAATTTGAGAAGAACCTTCTTACATGAGGACGCATGTCTTGACAACAAACAGCATAAGGAAAAACAATAAAATATATATTACAACACATCGTTATGTTTACTTCTTAGCAAAATATTTTACTTTCTCTGTCAGAGTTAAACGTCATTCTGTAGAATGGGCTTTGGTGTTTTGAGAAATTATTTAATTTAATCATATTTCTATCCAATATGATTGTCAAAATAAATGTATATATATGAGTATACACACACACAC
>CP045909.1:1237286-1261710 GCA_013387185.1 Caligus rogercresseyi
TGTTAGATCTTTTCTACAACCTAATCAACAAGTGTTCGATGATAACCTCTCAAGAGCTGATTGATTCATTTTCTCGCTCCTTGTAAAGAAATTGTGGAAATAATCTGCTGTATCCAGGGGATTATTTGTGTAGAAAAAATTGAACGCCTTTGAACTCTCATATGGAATTGAGAAGCCTTTAGACCGGAACTTTTCTCTCCCGGAGGAACTAAATAATGACGGAGGCACTTGGATTCGGATCTGAAGGACAACGGGAACATGTCTTCGATTATGAAAGTAACACTTATCATACATTGGATTCCAAGACATTAATTAAAGTTATATGTTTACTATTACCATTATTATGACTTTAAATGTTTTTGTGATGTTACTTTGTTTACTTTTATTACCTCCGCCGAAGAAGGTATTGTTTTCACTGGCGTTTGTTGGTGTTTTGTTTGTTTTCAAGGATAAACCTCAAAAAGTACTGAACGGATTCGAATGAAACTTTGTGGAGTTGTTGGAAATGCCAACAAGTGATTAATTTTGGCATCTCTAAGTGCTTTTTTATATGCAAAATGAGCAAAATACTACAACTATAATAATGAAATAGGGTCTCTATTCAGCGAGTAGGAAAGAACAAACGCTTAAAAATATCCTTGACGTAATATTGTTCATTTATCAGCTAAGGACCACGTCACTGGTGCTTAAACTTATTCTCTTCCCGTCTCCTCTTAATATAATATTAAATAAAATATAACGCTAATATTAAGAGCATGATGGAGAAAAGAAAGGAGTTTAAACATCCAGTGATGTATTTCTGAATTGACTAATAAATAGTATGACGTCATGGATATTTTTTAGGATGGCTCTCTCCTCACTCATTATTCACCAAACACACCTACTTATGTAGCATATATGATGGTTGTAATTCTGTTAAGTGATTCATTAGGTGGGATCGGCGGAGGTTTGCACTCTCTGAGTATACACTCTAGATATGCCTCTAGTTTCTATTATATTCTATTTGAACTTCGATCAAATTTATTTTCACTCATTTGAAGAAAAAATAGATAAGTCCGAAAAGATATATGAAAATAAACGTAATTATATTTTTTTAATGATTTTTTTTTGTTTTTAGGGTCAAAATAGGGCCTTATATCAAATATGCAGCATACTATTGAATTTGACCCATCCTGGGTCGACTGGAATTTCCGACCTGAATCCACTTAATGTTTTACAAAAGAATTGGTTTTAGTTACTATTGCTTTATTACCATATTTTGAGCTGTTTTTTTTGGTAATTGTTGTTGATAAATGACTTTTCGGTGTGTAGTTATTTTAAATAATGTGTTTATTAATAAAGGGGTGGCTTAAAGTTGGGCATGATTTAATGTGTTTTTGACTGAGTAAGAGCGTTTTTGCAAAAAAAAAAAAAAAAAAAAAAGACAGCAAGGTGCAGAATTTTGCTCCACTGGATCAATAAAAAATAAGGTGACCACAAGGAGATCCAGGGCGGTTCTGTGGTCGGACGAGAAGGGACAACAGGAGGATCCTCAGCCCCAAGGCGGATATCAACCTCCAGTCCGTGGCAAGCCCAAGTATCGGCCTCCGTCATGGAATTCAGACTCTCCTCTAGTGACGGGAACGGCATGCCCCATTATCATTCCCAAGGGCGTCAAGATTAAACACGGTCTGGTATTTGGAGAATGAATCCCTACCATCGAAGCCTGGGCCAAGAGGTCTAGGGTAAGAGGTGTATCTATAAGGTCTGACTGATGTAGGATGGGGCACCGGCACACACAGCGGACGTTACTCAGAAGTACTGGCCGCAACTGGGGCCAGGAAGCCTTCTAGGCCAAAGACGTGGTGGCCACCAACTCACCAGACTTGAACCCCTTGGCCTTTTGGTCCGCGCTGGAGTCCGTGGTACAGGCCCTCGACAGCATCAAGAATAAGATCAAGGAAGTGTGGAAGGGCGTCCTGAACGTTTCAAAAGTCAAGAACGTTTGTAACTCGGTCATCAGCAAAGGGAGCTCGCAGTGAGTGCAGAGGGCAATCACATAATTTTTTTCTTACATAATTCGTTCTTTTGGAGCTAGAGATTTGAATTTTTCATATTTCTTAGGCAAATATATTTTTTCTAACTGCCAAAAAGTATCTTTATCGTAACACTTATTATTGATCAGGAGTGGATATCCCAGCGAACACTACTTTTGGCCACCTCGGTACATATAATATACAATTCTCAAAAGATTACAAAAATATTAATTGACTTCATAGACATTTATTTTAGATACTACATAATATTTATCTATCCCAGAGAACCTAAGAAGTCTAGGCTATGAACACTTTTGTAAAATTAATAATACAAAATCAAAAGACTACATAAAATAACCCACAAGTATAAACGTAAGTGACAAAATTATGAAGCAGTTCATTGACTTCATACGGAATTCCATTTAAATCCTTAGATTGCTCTTTACCCCACATTAAGATCTCGATAAATGTCTCTTTTGACTTCAAACACACACAACACAATAGCACAATCATGCATGTAGGTACATACAAACTAATGAACTGCATATTTTATCTCCTTCACTATGTTTGTAATGTGTCTAAGTGTAAGGAGTGTCTGTGGGTGAATATATATATATATATATATATGTATATACATTAGGGGGTATTCTAGAAACCTAAAATTGAGATATCAAACTTTAACCCCCTGAAAGTTGCATCATAAGAAACTAAATGATCGTAGAAAATGGATTTTGGTTTGACCCCCCCCCCCCAAATTATATTATCAACAGGGAGTAAAAAAACCCTCCCTACATTAAAAACAAAGAAAGAATATACAATTTAATTATATGTGCCAAATTTACTGCATAAAAATTAAGATGTGAAAAATAAATGTATTTAAAAACAACTTAAAAACATCAACATGAGTACCCTTTTAATATTTTTCCTTCTTAAAACTATAAAAGAACAGTAGTAGGAGCTGTTATATAAAAAAGGTTGGTGAGTCAGCACTTATGTTCATTATTGGCACCAAATATTATTTAACAAAATTTGCAAAAATTACAAAACTCCTAAATTGATCATATCTAAATTTTGTAAAACTTAACTTTTTCAAAAAAGCAATAGCAAAAACGTTTTGCTTCATAACGAAACCTTTGTACACATTTAGGGGGGGTAAGGGGGGTCAACCCAAATCCATTTTTCTACGATCATTTAGTTTCTTATGTGCAACTTTCGCGGGGGTTTAAGTTGATATCTCAATATTAGGTCTCTATAATACCCCCTAATATACATGTACATACCGGGTGTAGAAAAAAATCGAGGACAGTACCTTGAATATTTTCTTTTGGAATTGAGAGGTTTGGAGAGTAAACTTTATATAAACCGTGTCTTTTTCAGAAGTTTTCCCTACTTTTTTGTTTAGAAACATTTATTGTACGACCCTTATAAATACGACATGGAAGCCAAGCGTATGTCAGATCCACACTTCTTGACGCGGGTGGACCAAGACAGCAATTTCCAACTCGAGCTTCACCCGTGGATGCAACTACACCAAGCATCATCAGAGAAGCTGGGTTTTTGTAGTCGTATGGACCTTCTTGAATCATTCTCTTGTGTATCCTCAAATCAACAAAACGATAATTTTGACGATTAACGAAGGGATCGACGGTAAAAGTCTTTTCGTCTGAGAAGAAGATAATGCGGCCTCCATTCGACTTCAGTGAATTCAAGAGCTTCTTGGATCTCTGTAACCTCCTTTCACGTTGTTTTTGTGTCACAATGGCCTCTTTACAAGCCTAAGACTTTTTCCACCCATTTTTTAACCTCTTTGGACACGATGGTCTTGTGGATGCCAAAATCCTTGGTCACGGCTGTCATGGACTTGGTTGGGTTGCGTTTGAGGAGGTTTTTGATTATAGTTGGGTTCATCTTTTTCGGCCAGTCACTCCCAGGTTTCCATTTAAGGTACCCCGATTCATTTTTTTAACTTTGCAACCTTGTATACGAAATCCAGGCACATTTGAGATGGTTGGAAATTGCTGTCTTGGTCCAACCCTCGTCAAGAAGTGTGGATACTGACATACGCTTGGCTCCATGTCGTATTTATAAGGGTCGTACAATAAATGTTTATAAACAAAAAAGTAGGGAAAACTTCTGAAAAAGACACGGTTTATATAAAGTTTACTCTCCAAACCTCTCAATTCCAAAAGAAAATAACTCAAAGGTACTGTCCTCGATTTTTCTACACCGGTATATAGGTATGTAAATATATATTTATATTCAATAAAATCGTTTATGAGATCGTAGAATATAGTTATTTTCATAACCTCTTCTGTAAACAGTAAACATCAGCAAATAAAATATATTATCCTTTTGTTCGAGGTTTCAGTAAACCTTAATGATTATGAATGCAATAAATGTTGACTCGCCGCCATTATTAGATGACATTATTCTTCTCGAGTTTTCGCTAAACACTCAAAGATGCTTAGGGATGACCTAGTGGTATTATTATTATTTTTAGCATGTTTAAATGTCTATACGATTCATTGTATCATAAACAATCGTTAGCACTGAACTAATTTATTTCGTATCTGTCATAATATCAATATTATGACAAAGTAGGGGGGGGGGATAAATGGCCTAAAATGAAAAAAAATGGAAAATGATTACGCCCACTTCAGTGATGGTGCATTGGGTCATTTGAGAGATATTTTGTATTGGAAGTTGGTACCTATCATGAAATAAACCCCCCACCCCACTCAAAAAACTAAATCGGACATGATTTTTGCCCCTTTTTTTCCCTTTTATCATTAAAAAATAAATATTTCTTAAGAGAACACTTTGGTTCACCTGTCAGATGCTGCAATGTTCTATGTGATAACTCTGGACCATATCTCAGATATCCTGACTGAAACTGGTGAGATACCGAGCTGCAGCAGCGAGGAAGAGGGCACATCCACAAAGCGACTGAGACAGATGTCTGAGACTGACACACAGCTTCAAAAGGAGACAGAGAGTGAGGTGCGAGCAGAACCCAAAGGAAGGAAAAATATCTTCACAGATGTTGCTGAACAAGACATGGATGAAGATCCATACCACAAGAGTTTCAACACATACGAGTATCCGAAGAAAAGTCAGAGATGACTTCTATACAACTATAGCCAATCTCTCAGGAAAGGGACTTTCTATCAATGAGGCAAGCTCAGCTGTGATTGAAGTAGGCAAACACTATGTTTGGACGAAGTTGGAAAAGTGCTGGGGAATCTGATGAAGTATTTGACCAGGATACAGTGCCAAGTACTAGAAGCATTAGGGCAGCTCTACAGCAAATTGAGGCCCAAAGTATGTGTCTAGTTGTGGAAAAGCTTGAGGAGGAGAAAGGTAAAATGATCACACATGCATCGGACAGCACCACAAAGAAAGGTGTAGGCCAGTTCATGGTACAAGGGCTGCATGTGGGTCAAGATAGCCCATTTCCTCTGCCTATCTTATCAATTCACAGAGAGACCACTGAGGACATAGCAATGCAAGTGGATATGGGGTTCGAAATACTGGCGTCGGTCAGAGGAGTCAGTGTGGAGGATGTTATAAACTTGTAGATGCACATATGACTGACAGCACAGAGCACAACAAAGCTTTTCAAAACTGTTGGCAGAGATGTACAACCTGGAAACACCAGCAGGGCAGATCTTTTGTGGCACCCACACTACACTGGGCTTCAGCAGTGCCATGAATAAAGTGATGCGGTTGGTGGAGGCCGATATGAAGATGGAGCAAGTGCTACAGAGTTTCATGGTGGACCTGGATGTAGACAGCAAGAATGCCAGTGTGGCTGGACAGGCACTGGACATGTGCCTCAAGTTGGTGGCTCCTGAGTATTCCCACAAACCCTGGAACCGCTACAGGGAATTCCTCCTCTTCCTTGAGCAAAGGCAGGTATCCAGTGTGCTGTTTTCCTACAAAAACAGCAGCAGTCCTAATATACCACTTTAACCATCTGACAGAGTTCCTGAGCCAGAACCCTCACATAAACAACCGCCTGGCCTGCCTCGTCAGAGAAGTGATGGAGCTTCCCTATCTCAAAGTGGTCCTTGTGGCGTTCGCCTGCCTGGGTGTACACTTGGTGGAGCCCTTCTATGCCAGAACCATAGAGAAAGATGCTACCCATACTCAGCTCAGGGAGTTCTAC
This sequence comes from Caligus rogercresseyi, assembly GCA_013387185.1. Classification (NCBI taxonomy): domain Eukaryota; kingdom Metazoa; phylum Arthropoda; class Copepoda; order Siphonostomatoida; family Caligidae; genus Caligus; species Caligus rogercresseyi. The sequence goes on from CP045909.1 coordinate 1,243,470, forward strand.
AAAGGACTGCATACAGGCTTGGGGCAGCCAATCAGCGACAACTACACAACGTTCACAACACCTGAGTATCCTGTAGTGTCTGACAAGCTTTTCAGTAGCGTAAAGAAGACTTACACGGAAGAGGTCCTGAACTCAGTGTCAGACGTGGCTGCCGAACACTTGGATGAAGTGAAGAAGCTGACAGATCTCATGCTACCCCATCTGAAGACTGTCCTGGCCAGGCAGAGGAGGGACTATGGGATAGATGAGGAGACCTTCCCAATGGACTACCCTGTCAGTGAACAGGCTAGTAACATTGATGGCACCCCTGTGCACAACATTGGAATGGAGAGACAATGTGGCAAAGTGGATTACAGACTGAAGAAGCTAGGCACACTGAATGCAGTGAGTAGGTCAATCATTTTACAAAAGAGCCAGGAGCTGAGGAATGGACAGGTTCCATCCTTCAGAGGATTCAAGGCAGCAGCCCAGGCGAAAAGAGAGGTCGAGCTCAACTGGACTGAACGCATGAAGGAAAAATTTGAGAGAGGGGCAGAAGAAAAGCAGGAAATGGCGCAAAGAAAGGAGAGGAGGAGATTAAACATGCTGGACACACTGAAATCCTTTGGTGGCCCCTTCACTGACAGTGGAGAAGTTGAAAAGTTCCTTGTGGATGAAAGTCTGAACAACAATGCAAAGCAGCAGAGAATGAAGGTTGAGGTTCAGTTTGCCAGAGAAAGCACCACACTTCTGCCTAAAGTCGATCCTATCTTCAGAATCCAGGTGACACTGCCCAGTGGGAAGAGGAGGATGAAAACAGCACAGGAGTTTGGAGATGCTCTCATGGCGTACCTAGGCAAGAGGAGTGACCGAACCACACTGGAATATGCAAAATTCCAAGAAAGTCTTGAAAGGCTAAGAGAAATATAAGATGCTACTTAAAACTGTTCAAGTTCAAAGTTCAAGTTCTTTCCATGTCTATGTCTATGTGATGATTAAACTGTTTTGTATTTGAAATAAAAAAAATGCAAATGAGTTCAGTGTTTTAGTCTTGGCAAACTGAGGGCTGAACAGCTTAAAAAAACGCTCATTTTGTGTTCTTTTTCTATTTTAAAGAGGGATGAAGGATTATTTTCAAGATACAGAGTCCCTTTGAGGTGTAACAGTAGTTCTATTATTAGTGTTTATTAAATATCAAATGGGTTTGAAAGCATTGTTTCAACACTATATAGGCAAACAGTAAGAATAGCATATGCATTCCAGGCGGAATTTGCAGAAAAGGCCATTTTTTGGTTCTTTTTTTCATTTTCAAGGGGTGGGGGGTTATTTTCAAGATACAGAGTTAATTTTGGTGTCAAAGTTCTTGTATTTATAGTGTTAATCATATCCCAAATGGGCGTTGTGAAATTTTGAACTTGATGATTATCCCCCCCCCCTAACAAAGGTGCCTTAGACCAATGAACGTCATAGCTCAATCGAGAGATTGAAAAATGTCCCAGCCCGATCACCATCTGCATCAGCGTTTTTAGACCGCCTCCATGGACAATTTGGCCATGTCTTATCTCCTCATCAAAAAATAACTCTGAATAATTTTAGCACTCTTTGAATGTAAAAAAACGTCACAAAGTAGAAAGACAAATGATTTTTCAAATATACCAATGATTTTAGCAGGAAAAAAATCATATTTATGCAAGCCCTGCATATAAACAGGATAATTGTTTGTTATGATATCTTTGTGACGTTTCTTTGGGTTTAATTTGACACTTTTATTTAATTTAAAACTAATTATTCCATAATATTGACTCCTTTATAAAATATATTTATTGCTTTAGTAAGGAACAATGACTGATGCCCTCATGTAACAATGAAAACACTGTCATTCAATTCAATTTTCTTTGTTGTCTTCATCGAGTCAACAAATCACGGTTTTTTCTATTTTAGGAATAATGTAATATTATTATTTTGACACATTGCTCATAAAACAGGTATACTTTATATTGCCTCGTATATGTTGACATAAAATATTGATTGACAGTTTATTACTTATTGGGAACTTAACGGTTCTTACAACACGGTTTTTGGTGCATTACGTGTTTAGGTAATGATGAAGAGAATATTTTACATATTGTTAATGTAAAAAAGTTAATAATAAGTCATGAATGGCAAAAAAAATTTTTTTAATATTGTTAAATTATTCAATGCAACATTATAATTATTTTCAATTCTCTCATGGAGAAGGTGTGTAGAATCCCATTTCAAAAACTAATAGACTAACACCACGACTAACACACCTTATAATCAATGAAATGTATAACTTAGGCTTACATAAAAATAGGAAAAAATCAAGAAAGGAATTCGAAACCGTAGTAGTTAATGTTAGGCTTTAATAAAGAACAAAACGTTCAACCCCAAAGCCTCAGAGAGTTCAATACTGCAACCAAACGCACAACAAGGCCTTGAAACTTGTTGGCAAATCCTTGCGTTCATATTAAAAACTAATTTATGTATTAACACAAGACTGTCTTTAAAAAACCTTAAGACTGAGACCAGCAGTAAGATCAAAAGTATACCAAAATAGGGAAAAGTCGAAGGCATAACTTTGAGACTTCAAAATGAGGCCCTACCACACATTAAGACCACTCATCTAAAGGACTTCCACGGGCCTTAGACTTTTAAACAAATAATTTACGTAATATACTCAAAATTATGTAACATAAAGTCAATAAACAATCCAATTAAATTATTTAAGATCAATACTAAAACCAATAAAATAATATTTTTGTATGAAATTCGACTTTATTTATATGTAATTACATTAAAATTACTCCAAGGGACATACTCTTAAAATAATATTTAAAAAATATCAGTGAAATCAAGTGGAAGGGAAACCAATAGTTGAAAACTCACGCAATAAAACAAATAGAACAAAAATTTAATTGGCTTTCGAAACTTCAATCTTGGGAGTATACCAGCAATTTGAGATTAATGGGCTAGGAATTTAAGAAAGTCTTGAAACTTCCTGGCCAAATTTATCTTATTGGTTTATGATATGTTGATGTCCATTTTAAGTGTATACAAACATATCTTCTTGTTCCATGTTTAGCTATGTGAACAAGATAATTACGATATCAATTGACAGTAAATATTCCTCTATATATTTTTATTTAAAAAAAATACTTCTCCTAGGATCACTTAATATCTTTATGGCCTCACTCTCTCCCTCTACCTATTTGACATGACATTTCCTTCTTCATTCCGTTTAGAGTGTTCATTGATAATCTCAAATTGGGAGGACCCACCGCATCGCATTTATAGATTCCCTTCCCTTCATAATTCCTCACGAAAAATAAAAAAATATTTTTCTTGTTGCCTCTCTTGATCCCATGTCGATGATAAGAAACCTTTTATTAGAGAAAAATTATTTTATTATGATGTTATTATATTGAGATCAGGGCTGCTTAGACGCGGCTCTGTGTGGCCTCGCTTAGAGGATTTTTTGAAACTGATACAAGTGGCGGCATTTGGATCAATCAAAAGAGGAGTGGAGACGTTGAGGATTCTTATGGAGGAATTATAGAGATAATAGAACTTAGTCTGGTATCGGTCGGTAGAGGTCTACCTGCGAAGTAAGAAGCTATACTATTATATTATTGATATTTACAATAAAAAGTGAATATTATGTATTTTAAATATTTAATTATAGTGAAATTAGGTCAGATTGTTTGTTTAAATCCCAGTTTTTGCTAGGATTTATAATTTTGTTCAAATACTACATATATTATGCTGAAATAAATTCTGACAAGAATGGACTGATATTAATCATGTTACCCTTAAATTGAGTTCACACAAAATATCTAAGGTGCAGTCTTGTGCACAATATGTATTTAAATACTTAATAAAACTCGAGTCATGAAACAAACACTGTCATTTAATTCGGTCATCATTTACACCAGATTCAAAATGAGAGGAATGGAGAAAAGATTCCTACATAGTGTCTGAATGGATCATAAAGTCTCTCTTAGGTTTCTGATTTCTGATTCATCCTTGAATCAGATAATTTTGGCCAGGAGGAAGAATATGGTAGAGCTTGGTATTATCATCTGTAAGTTGTCTGAGCGCCATCTGTTGACTCAGAAAGATGTCAGTTTGGCCCACTGTAGGCCTTTTTGCTCTCTAGGCTGTTGATCACAATATTATTTTCTAAGATGAAAAGTTATTCAACATGGAAGAAGCAAAATTAACTTTCAAAATGTCAGATGGCTTTCAATCTACATGGACAAGGTTCCCCATATGTACACAAATCCAGAACTTCATCATGCCCTTGGGAATCATAACCAACTTGAGCTCCAATATACTACCATGGGTATATGCCCCCTAAGCCTTACTTGTGTCCTTAGGACTCTGTCACCTGCCATACGTCCAAGAGAAGCCAAGAGTCCTTCAGGGTCATTTCTGGTCCCCAAAGACGTAACTGGTTCATTTAAGGCTGTAAGATCGATCCAGGTTTCCACAAACAACGCTGCTAGATCTTTAATTGGCGTAAGGGCTAGCAGTCACATGCAGATCGATGCTCTGCACCACAAGGCCGGACTTCCATCCCTCAATGAGATATTGGTTCGAGTTGTGACTATGGAGACCTGGAAATGCTTTGCTAGCCGGGATGGTAGTAATGGCGATGAAAACCCGGTAGGTAAGATTTTATTCGGTGCCCAAGGTGGGGTAAGATCTAATCGTTCTCGGACTGACGGCCTCATCTGATCTCATCTCCTTAAGTCAGTAGGCACATTCGTCACTAGTGCTGCAAACTATTTGGAATAGTAGCCCTACACTGCGCAACGCCAAAACCATGAGGGAAGCATATGTAGTTGCCAGGCCAATAGAAAAATGTATCCCTATAAATATATATAGTAACACGGTAGTGTTTTTAATAATTTAATTAATTTTCTTATTTAAGGTTATTATTTTAATATTTTAATATTTGTTTTAATTTATATATATATGTACATTTCTATTACTTATTTTTAAATTCCTGATATCCCAGACTAGCCGAAATGCTTAGATGTTTCTTGGGACAAAAATATAGACGATCACATACATCCCCTACAGCTCTGATTATCATTTTAAAATTATCCGCCTATTTCTTTGGTAAAATGTCATTACTAAATTTATCAAGAAACTTATTTACAAAAGTCGTAATTGAAATGGCATATCTTTTACCTTATATTCATTTTTACAAGGCCATAAACAATATGCAAATAGTCATCAGCATTCAAGCATTCATGTTTAATTATAAAAATACAAATATTTACTGCTTCCTTTAAGCCATCATTAAATTTGTTACTATGTAAAGAACATTGTAAATACGTAAGCCCTTGATGACTCGGCGTTTACCTAATGCAGAAGGCCTTAAAAACATTGCGCCATTATAAATAGTTTATGAGGAATGCAGCAGACGTTATTTTCGCAAATATACTTGTGCGAATAGGGATTGGTGTAATCAAATAAAAGAAGTTTTTTTAGACATACAACGAATCTATGATTATTTAACTGTACCATTTTGTATCAACTCATGTGAGCCGATAATTTATTAAATAGATCCGAAACATATATATATATATATCAGACTTGTTGATTTATCGTTCATTTGTTGTCGTTGATGAACGACGAACGACAAAGTTTTTGATGAACGACGAACGAGTAGGAAAATTCCTTATCGTTCGTCGTTCGTTTTTGGCGCCACAAAAAAGACAAAGATTTTTAATTTCATGGGACAAATTTTCCTTTCTACAAAAACGACATCACTTTTTTCAGAAGTTTTTTTCTAAAAAGTCAACACTGTTCAGAAATTTCTTTCTAAAAAAACATGACAAATTTTTTCAGAATGGCGAACGACAAACGAACGATAAACGAACGACAATTTTCGCGAACGTCAACAAGTCTGATATATATATATATATGAAATACAATTAATTCAGATCGGATGGCTATGATGAAGCACCGAGAATCGCTCTTCTGGCTCATCATAAACATCATACAAACTGTTATAATTTTTGAACTGTGTGATTCGTTTATTTTGTATTATATTGGTCAACTTCATAGAAAGAATCCTTGGGTTGAAATGGACTTTTTCAACACCATAATGCTTATTCATATCTTCACACATGCAACTCAATCGGATCATATAAAATCCATGCAGAAGAGTAATGTAGTATGACGTCATTTTCTATATTAAAATCCACCGATAGGTGGCCATATTACACTTTATTTCTACTGTTAATACTCAATGCTTTAAAAACACCTTAGAAATAACAAGTTTTTCAGTGTTTTTTGAGCATGCATTGCATGGAGCTTAAGCCTTTATTTTATTATTTTTGTTATTGTTTTTATTATTTTGCATGCCGTATTATGTAATAGTTTTTGGTAGTCATAATGACAGTGCTTTAAATGGGAACTATATTAATTATGAAGGGAAGGGGCAATGCACTTCATGAGCAAGTGCTTCTTGATTCATTTATACTAATAAAATGATTATTCCGTGGGTCGTTCCTCTGTTACATTCCCCTGAGTCCACCAAGCAATTCAGTATATATTGATGAAATTTTCAGTGAATAATTTTGAAGGCTCAGGGAGTGTTTGTGTGGTGGGTGTCACATTGTGTAAAAAATTAATTATTGTAATGTTTGTTCTATTCGCTGAAACTTTATTTGAATCAATTTTTTAAATTTGTTCGATTTGGAACAAATTTTCTGTGGATGACACGGAGGTGTCCGGTATGTTTTGGACCCTTTGTTGTTCTTGGAAAATTATATTTGCCGTATGTTTATGTATGCAGAATACATCCTCAATAAAAAATATCAATCATCATATAATTAACGAAAGTACTGTTAGAAATCAACTTTATTTAAAATGTTTTGGTATTACATATTGTATTAACCAAAATTAGTGCTTGCTACGTTTTCCTATATATTTCAATAAATAGTTTTCTTGCCTTATGGGCGTATTCCTTTATTATTTTTATTATGTGTTTGAGAGTACAAAATTGATATAATGTTCGTTTGCAACGAACGGAATGTAAGATACCCTAGAAAAATGAAATAAATAAAATTATATTTAAAAAAATTAGTTATGCGATTTGTCATTATTTATTTATGTTCAAAACATAAGTAGATTGTTTTATTGCTGGTGGGATTCGTTCATTCAGAAAAAGATCCTCCACATATTGCATTCCTGTCTTTAGACAACCGAACTATTTTTTTAAATAAATAAATTATAACTCATGTATCTATTATATCTTTTAATTATATTGATAATCAGAGAAATGATGGACACATACAGACCATACTCGAGCCCAAGAAAAAGTATTATTTGCTCTTGACGCCTTTACTAACTTGACTAATATATGGTTCTTTTTAAACTACGATAATCGAATATAAGATTTATTCCCTTATTTGTTTCGATAGAATTCTCCGTGTTGATAAAAAATAAGTTGCATTAAGGGAAAGTAAATTAGTCACTCGAACCTAGGATCTATCAATGAGGTTGACAAAAAATGACCTTCTCTCCTCTAGGGATTCGAACCTGCGCCCTCAACATTGAAGATTTTTTTTTAAACTATAAAAGTTGTTTACTTTTCAGACATAATTTTTTTTTGTTAGAAATGATAGCACTAGAAGCAAATATATATAGCTAGGATTATCTTGCTTAAAAAAGCTTAATAAAAAATAATATGACAAATGAATAATTACTCGTTTTTAAGAATATGTTAAAAACATAAAAGTTTTTAACGCCATTATTTTTGTGAGTGTTCCGCAAGGCCATGTTGACTTTGGTAAGCAGAGGGATTCTTAAAAGATTGCGCATCTGGTTCTGGTATCTATGGTATGGTACAAAAAAACTAAGGCAGAAAGGGAGTGCGATAGCCGTACGTGTTAAGGCGTGTTCAACTCGCAATGTGCAGGTTCGAATCCCGAGAGGGGATGGTCATTTTTGGTCAACCTTATTGATCAGATCCTTAGGTTCGAGGGACTAATTTTAATGCTATAATGCTTATTTATATCCAGTCTGATGCAATTCTATCGAACCATATAGGCAAAAAAATAATAATACAGCAGAAGTTAACTAAACTTCAACATCTTCCTAGCCTGACAATTGAGCTAAGATTAAGACTCATCAAACCCGACCAGTCCATGTACTCTTCCCTGTCCCATGGTCCCTCCAACCCGACCAAATCATTGATACTTCCTGAACCAGACCTCATGAATGTATGTTACCCTTTAAAAAGCTTCTCCATATCAAAACATTCGTAGGTCCCATAAAGCTTTGATACATCCATAAAAAATAAATATCTCTTATACCTACTCAAAAAAGATGATTGATATTCATTTGTACAGCATTTGTATTCACAGAGCACGAATGAATTCTAATAAACATTTCCTCAAATGAACACAACATATGTGCATTTTGAAAAAAAGGTAGAGGAGGAGGCTATTAAAAATTCTTGACTATTCATGATTGGCTCATTGATATTGTTATTATATGACCAGAGGAAGCATTCAAGGTCAGATGAATAAAGAAGAAGATTTTCTGCAGGGGCGGATTAGAGTCGATGCTGCTGCTGTTGTTGTTATGAACGTTATTTTTTTCCTTCTTTTTCTCTTTCTTCCGCGATGTGGCATGCAGTATGATGTGCAGTGACCTTGCAATCATCCACAAAAAGAATAATAAGTCTAATAATGAAGGAATAACAAGAAGAAAAAAGAACCCGGAATGTAGTTGCAGTGGTGTTTTTTTATTTTTCAAACCAACGAGGTTTCTTACTATTCCCCTTATGCCATGAAGAACAAGTCATTTTTTACAAGCCATAAGTCTACTATATATATATATATATATATATATATATATGTATATATCAGACTTGTTGATTTATCGATCATTTGTAGTCGTTCGTCATTCGCACGATGAACGACGAACGACAAAATTTTTGGCGAACGACAAGGAAAATCCCATATCGTTCGTTTTTGGCGTCAAAAAAAATACAAAGATTTTTTATTTTCATCGGACAAATTTCTTCGTTTTCTTTTTTCAGAAATTTATTTCTAAAAAAAACGTCGTTAATTTTTTTCAGCATGGCGAACGACAAACGAACTATGAACGACGAACTATTCAATTTAAAATTAACGATGAACGACGAACGATAACTTTTGGCGAACAATGAACGACATTTTTCGCGAACGTCAACAAGTCTAATATATCAGACTTGTTGACGTTCGCGAAAAATTGTCGTTCACCAAAAGTTATCATTCGTCGTTACTCGCTATTTTTAAATTGAATCGATCGTTTGTCTTGGTCATTCTGAAAAAAATGGACGAAGTTTTTTTTAAAGGAATTGTTTCTCGCCATTCTTAAAAAAAGTGATGACGTTTTTTTTAGAAAGGAAATTTTTCACAAGATAATTATTTTCTTTTTTTTCGTCAAAAACTTTGTCGTTCATCGTTCGCGAACGACAATAAATGAACGATAAATCAAACAATTCTGATATGTATATAATTATATATAGGTTTATATATGTACATATGTATATATATATATATCTATATCTATAAATATATATAATATATATATATAATGCAAATACTTATTAAATCCATTAAAAAATCCATACGCATGGTATAAAATTATATATTTATTATATATATAAATAATTACTTTTATGAGGAAAAGTGGCATACTATTTTGTATTATCTAACACATTGTCGCCAAAGTCGTGCAATGGTGCCAAAGGTAAAAATCAACCGATGACGAAATGCTATTAGTGTACCCTAAAAGCAAGTTAAATAAATTTTATCATTCATGACTTCTTTGCCTTCTCCGAAAGCACTAAAAAGTCATTGAACCATTCTATCAATTCACTTTTTTATGGTGGCGAAGCAGCGACGATCCTCTACATTTAGCTCGTGACGTGTCCTAAGTTTGAGCTCTTCCTGGATTCTGACGAGGAATTTGGAGGACAAGATATGTCAAAAGTCCATAAGTTCATGGCAAATTCAGTTATTGGTAAATGGCTCGACTCTGCACCATCCTTGGATGGCAATCAGGACGGAACGCAATATACCTTAGAAGAAATCGTTGCGAGGGCACCATAAGTGAATTTACATATTTTTTGCATGTTCCCGTTTTTGTTTTTGTATGTGTAGCAATAAAAGCCTATTAAAAGAAAATTGTATGAAATTAATTAACTTACAAGCTATTTGAGTATAAGGGGTGTACTATATATTAGAATGATTCTGATTTTTTTAAATCAACAACTAAAAACTATATTCCCCTCCGGCTGCGAGACCGTCAAGACAGTGTTTCCAGAGTCTCTTGTGTAGGCCCAAGTGCTCATCTCGGCTCATCTTGTTCATTGCAGGTGTGGTTTCCTCATGCTCGTCATTCTGGAGCAATATAAGGTATAACGAAGGAGTCCATTTATACTCTTTAAAAGGCATTTCATTCATGTTCTCCATTATTCAAATATTAATACCGTATTGAAACCAATCCGTTCGACAATGTTTAAATTGCTAATGAGATTTTGGAATAATAAATATTTAAAATTGTTGAAATAAATGCATCTATTATTTTTAACACCTCTCAGGAAGAAAAACAGAGAATCCCTTTCGACCGACCGCTACTTTATAAAATTAGTTATGTATGCATGTGTCGTCAAAAAGATATACATATATTTCTCTTTTTTTAGATACTCTTATCTGAATGAAGACTCTATAATATATCAAAACTTTTAATATCTTGTCATACTGTTTAAAATGAGCTTTTTGAAGGGTCAAAAAGCATACTTCCATAATCCTTTATATTTTTTTTCTTTCTAAGAAGCCATAATTCATTTTTATTAATGATTGTAAATTCCTTTCATTACCTCAAAAATATTTTGTAGAAGGGTTTTTTTCAAAACTGTAGAAGGTTTGTATAATTACTTATTCTGTGAAAAACAATAAAAGTTTTTATCGCCAATGAACATTGTTTTATATTCTTTCTTCATACTTATTGAACATTTAGTGGCTTGTAAGAGCTGAGCTTGATAATTTAGGAAGCATGTTAATATCAGTTGTTCATTTTGATTTTTTTTCACTATATCTAAATAATTTTTTGGAATTATATATAAATGCAATAAGTTTTTCCTCAATACTCTAACGGTTGGGTTTCGAATAAAAGATATCGTCGATTTTCAGTCGATGGAATAATAAAAGTACTTTAATTTGAAAAAATATTGCAGTATCGTCTATTGAAAAATATTGTGTTGCAATTTGGATTCGGATTTTTAAAAATCGAAATAATCTCAAACACCGTTGTCTAATATTTTTGTGTCTGGCCGTTCATTATAATCAAGGACATGTCGGTATTCAAGAATCATGTGATTCCATAGACAGATACTGTTGCATTAAGACGATATATATATATATATATATATATATATATATATATATATATATATATAGGAAACGTCCGGGTACCCGGCTGTTTTTTCACCGGACTGGGACTTTTTTTAAGTAATTTTTAAAATAAAAAATAAAAAAAATCTAAAAAATATCGTCACTTTTTTGTGGAAAATGTTTTCTGAAACAAACGTCTTCACTTTTTTTAGATTTTTATAAAAAAACGTCATCACTTTCAAAATGACGACTGAACGAAAATATTAAAATCCCGGCCCGGTGATTTTTAGACACTGGGCCAGGCTCTATTTTTAGAGCTGCAAAAAAATAAAATAAAGGTTCATATGTTTTTCATTAATCAATATTCTCTATTCAGTTTTTCAATATAAATAAATTAAACTGTTTTGAAGCTGATTCAACACATAAATAATATCATTATGTCAATAAAGTATTTCATAGAGATCATGTCTAGTGCAATCATAGAAAATAAAAAAAGATGAAACATATGCCCACAATGTATAAGAAGTCTTTAACATAAGTGCATAGAAGACAAATAATGTTTAAACATGTATACACAGTTCATGGACCTTATTCTTAGTCGCTTGTGCAGCATAAGAGCCTGCAGTATTTGCATTGGGAAGTCAATGAAGGCGGTTATCAACCGCTGACACACACACTGAATAAAAATGGAGGCGGTACAAAGAAGTACAATTATGCGAGTTTTAATAAAAATAATGTATTATTGTCTTTAAATTTGTGATATTTGATAAATCAATGCAAATTATTACCTTTTATACTAATTTTTGCATCGATAGTTTAATTTCATTGCATCGATGAGGATAGGAACAAACATTTCCACTGTCTATAAAGTTGATTAGTGAACTTTTATAGGAGTGGATACAGGAAAAAGTGATATTTAATTGAAAAAATGCGTTTTGTTGAAAGAAAAGGAGACGAAATAATAACAAAAAGCTGTTGGTTTTATGCTACCAAATTTTACTTAACTCATATTTTAAGGAGTGACATTTTATTCAGAGAGGATAATATAATACAAATTATATCTGCTCATGGATATCCATCCATGTCTTTATATACGAATTCTTTGAATCCCTCAATATTACATATGAATTTAATAAAACAACTTATCATATTCAAAGAAAAAAAATATATATATATTGCTTGCTCATAGGTGGCGATAATTGGATCACACTCTGACTATCAGACGTAAAAATATAAAGATTACAGTGTTACCAACTAGGAAATATATTTTTATTCGTGAGTTTTCTAAAAGCGTTTTTTTACGTCATCCCTATCGCCAAAACTGATTATTAATGGTTTTAGCCTCTCGAAAATCGAACCCACGCCCTCATCATTGAGATTCGAGCATGTTTACGCACTGAGCTAACTCACTCCCTTCTTTTTTTTTTTTATAACAATATTAACATATTGATAACACACTTTTTAACGTATTTTAGTCCCTATACATCTTTTTATAAATACGATGAAACGACACCTTTATAACATTAATTATTTAATTATGGTCTTAAGAAGCGACAAAGTCTCAATAAATAAAGTTTGTTTATCTCTTAGATTGAATCCACCTCACCGGAACTCAATCCTGTATTCGCCGTTAGTAGTGATACACTCTAGGAACTATCTTTTGTTATAACTATTAGTTTTTATTTTTGCATATATATGGTCCGATAGAATTGCATCCGACAGGATATAAATAAGCATTATTCGTTAAAATTAGTCAATCGAACATAGGATCTTATCAATAAGGTAAACCAAAATTGACCTTCCCTCTCAGGATTTGAACCTGCGCCCCCACATTGAGAGTTGAACACACCTTAAGAAAATTATTAAGCATTTAAAGATATATAAAAATAATCCTCTAGGAATGACCATCGCTCCCTGATCTCTCCTCAAGTGCCATCATTTTTTTACTTAATGGCGGACAACCACAAATGAGATGATACGAAGCTTCTTCTTTCTCCTCACAGAATTGCCAAATTGGAGCTATGACCTTTCCCATACCGTAAAGATGCCTGTTGAAGCCGATAGATCCGCTGACCATTCCAAAGATGACGCATATTTGGGCTTGTTTTTACTTTAAAATTTTGCTCCTGGGATAGAGATAAAAAATAAAGTTAGTAATCGTTGGCGAAATTGACTTATCAAAAAATAAAAGAGTCGAGATTTGAAAAATGTATTCCATGAAAACCCATTATGTTTTCTTCAAAAACATTTTATTCGGTTAACTGTGAAAATTTTATACAGCGTAAACATAAAATACACTAAAAGTATACATATATAGAACCGTGTAAAACTATTCAGGGCAGTTACGAAAAAACATAAATGAACATTTAAGTTCATATTTACTGCCCATAAGAATAACCATATATAAAAGGACGTATCATTTATACATTGTTTAATAATTCACAAGTCTTATTAAAATACTTTTGGTAGTTATGTTTTGTTATTCTCGCAATAACTGAAAACTGCCTCTTGGTATGCCACTAATGAGTATGCCAAGAGGCGTCGATAACGAATTAAGAAAAGAACAGTAGAAGAAGCAAAGGGGTCTCATCCCCTCTTAAAATACTACAATAAACCTGTGAATATTCTCCATTGGATTCATTTACACGCGAAAAATATGTTGTAATTATTCTACTTATCATTCAGTCAATGACCCCCTCAGAGTGTGTTATTATTCTCCCACTATCTGTACATATATATATATATATAATCTATCTATGTCTTTCTACGTGACTCCATCCTGCGTGTTGCACTGTATGATTCTATCTTTCCATTGGGTAAAGGGGGAATTACATTGAGTAACATTTTGTAATAATCATAGAGAACGACCAAAGTAACGAGTGGTAGCACTGGAAAGTTCGGGGTTAGTTTAGCACTCATTTGTGGAGGAAATACAGAGACAGAAAGAAGGGACTTCTTATTTTAATCATATTATATATGTTATATATCGGCTAAACGGTCGATAGTCCTCTCATATATGTATATATATATACATATAAAGTCTCACTTTCTTTAGTTTTTCTGTCGCTGTCTTTCCCTTAAGAATGGAAAGCCTACAAATACCTCGAATTTCAGCGCTATTAGTCGTTTCTTCGACACTATTTTATTTACGGAATACTATATACCAAGTGTATTCCACGCTAAATGTAGTTAGTTCTACCCTCACCGAGATATTTTTTTAATACTGAATTCAATTGCATTATATATTGCTTATGTATATATATTTATTTATTTATATCCATGCTCATCATATTTTAATATCATCGAACGAAATAGGCAAAAATGATCGATTTTTTCGTCACATACAAGATATTTCTATAATGCTATATAATCAACTCGTTTGATTAATTACTGCAAACTGTAAGTAAAAGATGATGATTAAAAATAATAATATATTTATAATTATCTTCGAAACTCATTTTTTGTGCCTTAATATTATGTTCGGCCATATAAATATAAGTCTCTGACGCGTCCATTGTCTTTTATAAAAAATATGTCTAAGGTGACTGAATCATTAGGGGGTATTATAGAAACCTAATATTAAGATATCAAAATTTATCTCCCCGCGAAAGTTGCGTCATAAGAAACTAAATGATCGTAGAAAAATGGATTTTGGTTTGACCCCCCCCCCCCCCCATAAATTGTGTACAAAGGTTTCGTTATGAAGCAAAACTTTTTTGCTATTGCTTATTTGAAAAAATTTAGTTTTAAAAAAATTAGCAATGATCAAGTTATGACGTTGTTATCTTTTTGCAAATTTTCTTCAATAGTATTTAGTACCAATAAATGAACATAAGTGCTGACGCATCAACCATTTTTAAATAACAGCTCATTCTAGGGTTCTTTTTTAGTTTTAAGAGAGAAAAAGAATAAGAAGGTATTCAATTTGATATTTTTAAGTTATTTGTAAATACGTTACTTTTCACATCTTAATTTTCATACCGTAGCTCCTCCCATGGTTGAGAATATAAATCTATGCCGTTAATTATATCCATAAACTTTTGCAGATAATAATAAAAAGACAAAAAATATTTTGTCATTGTCATTGTTAAAAGTAACTTGTTATTTTAAAACTTAATTTGATTTCTTAAAAAATATTTTTAGAACCCCACAATGAATACATTGATCACGTATCACCAATAAGTGGTATAGTGGAAGATCAGCGAAATAATTACTTTCAGTATTCGAAGAACATTAAAGCATGATACTTAGGTCGCTGTTGTGTGTTACGGATGCTACACAATGCAGGAGTAATAAAAAGACCGGAGTTATCTCTTGAAAGACAACTTCAGGTATTATTGTCTTTGACACATGAATAAGTTACTTTTAGAGAAGTTTTTAAACATTTAGATGGCATACAAAAGGACCTCGGGACTTATGAAGGTCCATAGGAAAATTAATTAAAACAGACTTTACTAAAAATTCAATAAATTTCTGATATAGTTGTAGGAAATGTGAAATACTTAAATCAAAATTTAGTGATTCATTAATCAGAGATCAAAAATATTTTACGAAATTGCAAAAATAAACAAACAAGAAAATTTTCGAATTAAAGCTTTTGCTACAGGTCTCCAGGAGCATTACATGTGGAAGATAGCCAACATAATTTTAAGAGCCAATATTTCACAAAAAATTCCATGTGAGTCTCACATAAAACCTGTAAAATTATACTAATTTTTACGCTCTTATATGGTTTCAAACGTAGTAAATCCTCTTTTCATTGAAGGCTCAAAGCATTACCAATTTGCCGTAACTTTATTACAAGAGATGATGAAAATTTAGTCCCTTCAATTGAAAAAGTACTCAAGAGAAACTCTTTTTGCCCACCCTGAAATATATTGCTAGCAACCCTAACGATAAAGAAATGGAAACAAGAATATCTTCATGGAAAAAGTTTTGCTTGCAAAAAAGAATATTAAAAAACAAAGAAACCTTCAACTACCCTTACTATCAACTTTAATTCTAATCATTTTTTTTAAATCTTATCGACTGGTCTAATATAAATTGTCTGTTCGTCCAATTTTGCCTGAGGAAGATATTTAAAAGCGAAAACACATACTTTAATAATAATAATTATCCTTGCCATTCACAATCAGTGGAAAGAGCTGTGAAACTAGTAACGAAGGCATCTCCAAATGTAAAAAAAAAACCTCCTATATGTAAAACAAAGAAAGAATATACATTTAATTTCGTGTGTCAAATTTACAGTATGAAAATTAAGATGTGAAAAGTAAAGGTATTAAAAAATAACTTAAAAAACATCAACATGAATACCCTCTTTTCTTTTTCCTCTTGAAACTATAAAAGAACCCTAGAAGGAGCTGTATTTAAAAAATGGTTGGTGCGTCAGCACTATGTTCATTTATTGGCACTAAATACTATTTGACGAAAAGTGCAAAAGATAACAAAACTCATAAATTGATCATTGCCAAGTTAGTAAAACAATTTTTTTCAAAATAAGTAATAACAAAAAAGTTTTGTTTCATAACGAAACCTTTGAACGCAATTTGGGGGGGGGGGGGGGGGGTCAAACCAAATCATTTTCTACGATCATTTAGTTTCTTATGACGCAACTTTCACGGGGGGATAAATTTTGATATCTTAAATTAGGTTTCTATAATACCCCTATGATCATGTTCCTCTTCAACTAACTTGATCGATGTTCTCAATAAAATGACTTGATAAACAAACAACTGCATCTTCCTTTAACAATGGGGCTTTTATTGCGATACTTGATCATGCAGAAGACATAAAAAAGTGTTCGAATCATAGCATTACAAGAATAAAATTTATTATTAAAGTTATATGTGCATATATAAATGAGGTATTTATTAACGTTTTATATAGAATCTATAAATAATTTTTATATACCAGTCGGAACTCCATTCCGACATTATCATTAAATTCAAAACTTTGGAGTCTGAGGAATATGTAGAAGTAATGTTAATGAAAGTAATCTAAGGTAATGTACGGACAAGTAATTTCGATATCAACTGCAGCAGGATAATAGTAAACTAAAATTATTATTATTTTACTCTCGCATTGATCTGACAATTATGGCTGAAAATATGCTATATATAACGTCAATCACAGCTTAACAGTCGAAGAAATGATGAGTTCAACATAGTGATTAATGTATCAAAGGTAAAGGCATTCCGAGTCAAAGATGAGGCTGTTGCTATTGTATTTTTTTGCCTTTATGGTCGATAGGAATTGCATACGACAGGATATAAATAAGCATATAGCATTAAAATTAGACTATCGAACCGAGTATCTATCAAAGAGGTAGACCAAAAATTTACCATCCCCTCTCGGGATTCGAACCTGCGCCCCCAACATTTAGAGTTGAACACGCCTAAACAGCACGGTTATCGCACCCTTTTGTATACTATTGTATTAGTTATTTGGAGGTCATATAAACTCTAGCTTCATATCTACATATAAATTATATGGTAATTATTAAATCTAATAGGAATGAAAAGTTATATATATATATATATGTATATATATAAACTTTTTATTCTATCTCGGTGAAGATGGAGTTTTCGAACAAAAATTTCATGGTACGTAGAAGTACTCGATTGTCCTGGGGCACCCTAGATCTGAATCCCATGGATGTTCTATGACTTAGCAAAAAAGCCGCTTTACTCCTTTGGTCTGCTCGCCCATAGACATACTCATCCAAGCGCTGATTCAAATACCCTCAAACCCTGCTGAGCCATCATATGAAAGGTCGTCTTATTTCAAATTCTTTTAAGGACTCTTTGCCTAATTTTTTTTTAGGCCATAAGGACGAT
>CP045909.1:1261810-1283224 GCA_013387185.1 Caligus rogercresseyi
TCTACTTCCTTTTTTCAAGCAATGATAAACACTCACTTCGATAAATCCGTTCCACTGCTTTGGTTGGGAATTTGAATGTGATTTTGATAAACCCCACCATCGTTTTTCCTAATAGACATATTCTGGATAAAGTTAGATACAACTCAGTCTTGTGGATGTTATGAACAAATACACTCCGGATCCTTCTCCTGAAACTACAAATACATAAACTACAATGTTAGGAAAGTGTTTCCTCCAATAGAACAACCCGATGCTAACAGACAATGCACTGGGAAACATAACAAATTGTATAAATAATCTGATCACTCATATAATAACTTTATTCATGTATTCACCTTCTTAAAAATTTCAAATTAGAATCGGTGCTACATGCACTCTTAGAGAAGAAACAGGTTCCATTTATACTAAGAATACCAAGATGAAAAAAGACGAGGCTACATGGATTTTGTTTTATATTTCCACGTTGTGTATTGGAAAAATAACAAGCTTGTTACGGTAGCCTCAAATAAAAATTAAATCCATCTCTAAAAGCTATCAGTTGGAATAAGGTCAAAGGAAACCACATAAATGTCGAATGCCCATTCTATTAGTATTTACAATATGCTCGTAGGCGGTGTTGACCGTTTTGACCAGAATGAATCCTATTATATAGAAATCTTCCAAATAAGTGTGATGGCCAATTTTTGCATGAAGTGTAATGCCCAAACCGTTTGTCCAAGGAGAATTTCAAAAGAAAAAAGACCTCTCATTTTGAGAAAATCAGATAACTATAGCATTTGGTATTTAAAAAAAGTTTGGATAAAAAAAAAAAGAAAAACGATCCTAATATATCCCAGCGAGCCTGCTGCATACTGTTCGCTAAATGGAGGACAACATAGTAGGTCAAAAGGGAGTAGATCGATTCAGAATGTCGCCAGTTTTCCTCTAAAATATGTCACTAAAATGTTTGATATACCTTTACTTCCGAATGTATTGAACATTTCCATACAAAAACTAAAATATTTATTAATAAAACTATAGAAATACATATTTTATGTGTTTTGCATGTTAGAGAAATAAGTCATTTACAGTTATCTTGTATATATGTGTATAATTATTTGTAAAGTTTACATTTGAAAAGTACAAAACAGATTTTTATTGCCGAGTGGCAGGAAATCCTGCCGTCCAAAAAACTGTTTTTTCAGTAGTTTTTTCTCCAAATTTTATCGGATATGTCAAAACAATAAAAATCACTTATTTTCTCAAAAAAATATTGATTTATGCGACAAAATAATCTTCGGCTTTAATGGTTAATGTAGGTATATGGTGGTCATATAAATTAAATGTACAACATGCAACACAGGAGCCTTGAACACCATTTTGCAGACCACATATGACATGCTTTGGTAATCCTGGAACTTGATTTAGAGGTCATTCGATGTATCGTTTTTTTTTTTCCATTAATCGATGCCGATAGAACTTTTTGAAACAATCGCTAATCGGCAATTGTGGCATTAGTAATTACATACTTTGAAAATTTACTTTAAATTAGTTTTTTTACTTTTCAATGTCTTTATTTAAAAAAATATTTATAAATAAACATTCATATTATTTAAAAAAAAATAAGCTTCTCTTCTGTTTGAGGGGGCATAGTGCTCAAAGTAGAAGGTGCAGTACCTTCAACACTGTAAGTGTGTAAAACTTACCTTCATTATCTGTAGCAACAAATGCCAAATTGTTTTATATACATATAAAGCTATTTTTTTTTTTCTTATATGATTTCTTGCTTGTATATATAAGAAACTATGTGCTGATTCATCGTCTATCGGCTTTTGTCTATTAAAAAACTATCGGGATTATTTGCCAATGTTTTATCTACCTTCATTGGGACGTTTAATTGTTAGGTTTATCATTCCAAACTTTCATATTTGTGTGACAAGTAGAGTCCCTGAGGCCTTAAGAGTCATGGTTTAAAATATCAAATTTATAATAGCGTTGCTGTTCATGGGGCGTTTACATTAATTGTGATCTTAGGGATTTTAATGTTTAAAATAAGATTCATAATTCCTCTCAAGCATTTCTACTGTAACATTTATACGCATTGAAAATACTATAAAGTGCGTATGAAATTATTTCAACTTTTGTGAAAGCTTCTTCTTTTATAATAACATGCATAATCATAGAAAACAAGTTTCCACTTTCATGAATATATATGAACTGTGATAAATCTCAACATACGATTAAAAAGTAATCATTCTTCATGCATATGATAAAACATTTGATATTTATATGGATATATATATACATGCAAGCAGAAACGAAACCACAAGCAATTGAAAGCTAATGCTGTAAAAAGCAGAAGTTATTTGTGAAAACAAATAACATCAAAACTGACCATCAGAGAAGGAAAACTATCATTGAAATGTATTGTCTTGGCTATTAGCTGCTACAAAAATAGGATGGTTGAAAAAGTGCTAATGGATTTTTTTTACCATCAACAACGAGAAAAAATTTCTGAATATACTATGTCCTTCTTCTCAAATACTATTTTTTCACCTATGTATAGTAATAAAATAAAAATGAGTTCGTCTGTTCGTTCGTGTACCCTATCCACCAAACTACCAATTCATATATGAGAATAATCTTGAGGGCTCAGGAACTGTGTTGAGTGGCGTTAGAACTTCAAGGAAAACTAATTGTTGCCATATGTATTAAGGGTCAAAACATCTTTATGATTTTCTTGAAACTGCCACCTAATATTGGATCAAATTGTCAATGAATGACTTGAGGTGTTTAGATGGGTTTTGGACTATTTGGTTATACCCAAAAAATCAATATGCTTATTTGATGAGGAAAAACTTTTCAACAACTTCTTGATGATATTAAACTTTAATATGGAAAATTTTGGGGTGCTCAAATTATTTTTGCTTGGATAATTCTTATGGGAAAATATATCTAAAACAATGTTTATTCGCTTCTTCAGCATCTGTATCTCTTAACACATTTTTGGTGCATATGTACCTCATTTAATTTAGCTTTCTAAATTATTCAGCATATATCTTAATTTCTAATACAATTAAAAAATGAAGTCTTTTAAAAAAAACCATTTCAATGGGCTTGGCATGTTCTTCTAAAGGTGTGTTTAAGCATCTAAATTTCTATAAGATTATTCGTACTTATTTTGTTAAAAAAATATTTTTTTGGGTTGGACATATGTCAAACAAGAAAAATGTTTTGGCATTAAATTTAAATTAAATTTTTTGGGGAAAATATATTAGAAAGTAGTCCTAATTTTTTGAAAAAGAAGGACACTTACATCGAATAATACCATCTTTAAGGGGCAATTCAAGGGCATTAAACTGAACTCCCCCTCTTTTCTTTAAATGCTCACGCCCATCTTAGTTATAACAGACTTACAAGAACTTTTCTTCTACATGTAGATAAAGGCAACATTTGTTCTTAGATAAATGCTTCAATGAGTCATACCACTTATTTATGCATTTATTTTTTGCATACCCCAACCATTTTGTTTGTATATTTATGCTTAAAATAATGCTTGCTCTATAAGTTTCCCATTTATTTGACTACATTATGTGACTATTATCACAACCCCTCTTGCTCTTTTTATTTATTATTACCTCCGCCGAAGGAGGTATTGTTACCTCCGCCGAAGGAGGAATTGTTTTCACTGGCGTTTGTTGGTTTTTTGTCAGAAGGATAACTCAAAAAGTACTGAACGGATTTCAAATGAAACTTTGTGGAGTTGTTTGGAAATGCAAAAAGGAACAAGTGATTAAATTTTGGCATCTCTAAGTGCTTTTTTAATATGCTAATGAGCAAATACTAAATGAAATGGGGTCTCTATTCAGGGAGTAGGAAAAGAACAAACGCTAAAAAAATATTCATTGACGTATTATTGTTCTATATCAGCTCAGGACTATGTTAACCCAGTGACGTAGCTTAAACTTCTTCCTCTTCCCGTCTCTGAGTGCTTTTTTTAATATGCAAAATGATCTAAAGAGAGAAACAATGATTAGAGATAGAAAATCGGGCGTGTGAAAGGGAGAAGTTTGAATGGGAATGTTGTGGGATCGGCGGAGGTACACACTCTCTGAGTGTATATATGCCTCTAGTTTATGTATGATTTTCAAATAAAAGACCCATTAAACCCCAAAGCCAGTTTGCTTTTTTTGCGAAATTAAGGCCTTAATTCATGTAGGCTACATACATGTAGGCTTACTGTTCTTGTATTTTTGTCTGATAATACATTGCTTGATAATGGTTTAAAATATAGCGTAATTATTAGCATAAATTCAATAGTTAACAAGTAAAACATGACATATAAATGAAAATCGTCAATTGACAGGTTTCGCCGTTCTAGGTATAAATCATCTTCCGCCGTTTCAAATCTGTGGGATGTCACCATTGAGATGGGAAACAATTATGAGAGTTTAATTTATTTTTCTACAAACAAAACGGCTTATAACCATCTTTAATCATCAATAAGACATCTTTTGAGGGAAGCTTGGCAAGCTATGTTACATGGGAGGAGTTATTATTCGATGGTAAAATATTTATAAGCTTAGTTGTTTTAAAGAGATCCCATGTTCTACAACTGAGTATTTTTTATGAACGATGCTCGGACAACATATTTTGAAACAATTTGAGGATGGGATTCGGTACCGCCGATTCGGTATTCGGTAGATTTTAGTATATATCTACCGAATACTGAATACACTGGGGACAGTGAAAAAGTTTCTGGGGAATTTCACTGATTTGATACCTAATGGGTCCCTGATAACTAAATAAAACCATTTTGCTCAATCAGGTCAGAATTTTAGAAATTTTGAGTTTTATGTTTTCGATTTTTGACTTTTTGACAAAATCACAACTTTTTGTTTATTGAGCTGGTGGAATCCACGAACAGGGTTCCCCTCGTAATTTGCATAGAAAATTAGTTAATTTGCTTCACATTCAGACCAAAATGAACAAATTTTGTCTTTATTACTTTTAACTATCATTAAGAAGGTTCCTCCAGTCTTACGAGAAAAAAAAGACTAAAAAAACTGGATTTTTACTCTAATATACTCGGTTTTCACTACAGATAAACGGTAATTTTCTATGTAACAAATATGTAACAAGTCACTATTTCACATGCTTGGAGAAAAATTTATGAAATATAAGAACCTTTTATGACTGAAATATCTACTAGGACATTGGGTAAAGAGGTAGAAAAATAACCACTATGTAGAAATGAATTCAGACTAAAAAATGAGAAAATTAAGTGCAAGTATTGAGCCGCCTGTTTTACGAGCAAATTTGAGATTTTTTTACACGAAAAGATCTGTGGCAAGGCTAGTTTTCATCTTGTTTGTTAGTATACAATACTAGGTAAACATCGCGCCCAAAAAGACCCAAAGATTCAATGTTTCCCTTTTCAATTTTTGAATCCCAAGTTGTAGACAGTTATAGACTTTTTCCCTTTTTAGACCCAAATTAATTGTCTTCAGTCTGTCTACCATGTGAAAAAAATATTTTGCCGAAGCATTACATGACGGAATCTTAATTATATTTAAAGTATAAATGAGAATTAGTCTTTCAGAAAATTATTCCTTAAAAAACAATTGATATTGCTACCAAAAATGCTTATCATGAGTTATAGACATTTTTCCCTTTTTAGACCTTTTTTGAAAATCGCCTACCCTCGCAATAAATGTAAGTTTTAGTGATTCTTTTTAGAAATATGAATGAAAATTTCTCATCTAATATGACCAAAAGCCTCACTACGTCTTTTCCAAGTCTTTTTCGTCGCACTAGTGCGCGACTTGTCGCACCAGCACGCGACTTTACAGGTCACTCAGCCTCTTTGCCTTTCACATTTTTTTTTCAATTTTCTTAGATTGTAACATCCTAACATTCGAAACCACACTCAAAACCAAAATTTGTAAACGAAAACCTCACACACTATGAAACAAGGAAAATTTAGCATTGGTTTACAGAAGAGAAACCATATATTTACATGAGATAATCATTCAGTAAAGCATCAAATTCGCAATCGATAATTTTTAGAACATTCATTTGTTTCCCTTTTCGCAATACTGACGATGTTACAAAATGAAGAGGCGGTGATCGAATGAATGACGAATCAAAGGTCAATATTTTAGCCCCGGTAATTGAAAAACAATTAGACAAACCCTCAATATCATTCAAGATTTTTCCTTTGAGTAGGTTTGGGTCACGAAGCTCACCACAAGATTTGATGACTTGAACGAATTCCAGTTCATCGTACTGTCCACGGCTCACTGCAATGACGGAACCGGAAGTGGCCATGTTGGCCAGCTGCGCACGATGACGGCTTTGTCCAGAGCGCGTTCTAGTGGCGGCCCGAGCAATCGCAACGGTAGTAGAGATGGGAGAAACCATGACTTTGTGGACAGGCCCAAGCTCCTCCGTTCGTCGACAATCCTCATACTTGCGTTCAAAGCACTCGGGGCAGGAAAAACATGAAGACTCTCTAGTGAGAAGCTCGCCAGGAGTAGTGGTGGTGTGAAGCTGGTGGAGGTCACGTGTCCCATCAACCCTCTCCCAATCTGCCTGAGACACTGAGACGCTTTCTGGGGCAACCACTTCTCCATGGAATCCACTGTAAAAGAACCCATTTTTGTCCTCTTGTCCTGCCTGCGTCTTTTCAAGGTTGACAAAATTAAGGTGGGTCTGCACATGAGTGTCAATGTCGGTGATCTTCCGAAGAGGCTTGCCTTTTAACTCTTCTTTGCGGAAGCTTGTTTTGGAGAGAGCACCGACATGATCCACCTCGCATTTGCCATGACCTGCGCAGGAAAAATGAATGGTGACTAGAGGACAGTCAGGGCACAGTGGATCCGAGATGTTGTGATTCACACAGAGGTGACGTCTCGACTGGGCAATGGCCCCAAACACCTTCCGATTGCAAAACTGTCCGGCGCATTTGTCTGAACAAAAAGTGATTGCCTTGAAGGTTAGGCGGAATTTTTGGTTGATCCATTTTACAATGCGCTCAAGACAGTGAGAGGCCATGTAATGATCTTGTTCGGGCCTCTCTGAAAAGAAACTGAAGTAGACCTTCATTTCTTCCATGTGCAATTGGTTTGGTCCCATGCGTGAAACAGAGCCACAGATGTGAAGATGGTGATGAGAGCACTGCCTCCCCAGTGAAGACTCTGAACCTCCTCGAACTCCTTCGCTGCGTACTTCTCGGCGTAGTCAGAAATAATGACTAGGGAGTCCAGATCCAAATCTTTGAGATGATGATTCAAGGCGTCCTTCTGGTTCTTAGCAACAAACCGATGGCGAGCAAAACCACGAATCTTCTTCTTGAAGTGCTCAGCGAACTGCGCTGGACTCCCACTTTTCACTTGAACTCCAAGTCTTCCATTTTCGTCTTTTTCTACCGACCGATACTTGAAAACGGCAGAAGGTTGTTCTGCAATCCATTCAAGGAAAATTGTGTCGTTGAGAGTTTCGGGACCACATTTGTCGCACTCCTCGGAGTCGAGGCCGCCCTCCAGGCATTATGAACGAGACTGTGGCTAAAAAATGCAACGAAAAAAAATGTAACTTTCCATCCAAGAATTTTAGGACTTTAGGTTGCATGGAACACACCGATAGACAGACAGACAGTGATACGGAAGGACAGGTCCGAGCAAGCCTTAGATGACGGACAGAGATGGAGGATGTACCTCAACTTTTACGGACGCAATAAGATCATCAAAACACAATGTATGACAATTTAAGCTAATTTGTATAAATCTCAATTAACTCGTCAATTAATGCCCATTAAGGTTAGCCGAACATATTTTTAGATGTCCCAGACATAATATCACCTGCAGGGAAAACAAAAAAGATGATTAGTAAAGTTTCAAAAATAGTGGTTATGGACCACTTAGGGGAACCCTAATTGTGTAATTCACCAGCTACAAAAATGTTATGGGTTTTTTTGGAAATGGCATGGTCATATTAGTGGGGGTGGAACTAGTTTTGAGTTGAAAAAATTATCAGAGATGCCAAAAAAATGAATTTAGTTTTAATAAAATGACGAAGTTTTGTATATTTTTCAGTATATATTATGTATATTAAGAATACAAAAGTAAACGAAATGATTTTTTTATGTTTTTTTTTCTTATTATACAAAAAAGACATTCATATTTAAAATGCATGGAATACTAATTACTAGCAGATATAAAACTTCTCTTGGACGATCTCCTCTTGTGCTGTAAATTAGGATTGTCACGAACTATGTTCCAACAGTAGTCAGCCATCATGTGGCTATCCCATCTTCCTTTGTACCTCTTCTCCATGTCCCTAATGTCCTGGTGAAACCTTTCACCCTGCTCATCACTCACACTGCCAAGATTTTCCGGAAATTGTCCAGGTGACTGAAAAGGAAATGAAGTTTGATGCTCATATATGCATTTACTGCTTATAGCTCGCAAGCATAATGTTTAATCCAAGCTCAATGTGAAGAGGAGGGAAAATTATCTTTGATCTGTCCCACCAGAGGCTCAGCAATAACATTTTTCTCTCCAACAGTCATATGAGTCCTCTTTGGCCACTCCTTCCTCACCCAGTGTTCCTCCCTTGCCCTACTATCCCAGTGACAGAGAAAGCTAGGAAATTTGGTAAAACCACCCTGTTGACAAGAAGAAAGTTGACCATTTTTAAATCCACACAAATTTTCCATCCATGCTTGTGATAGTTTATTCTGAGAAGAACAAGTTGACCGTTTATATGTTTCTTTTAGTTTGGTTGAATGGGCAACTGGAATGGATCCATATTTATTTCCATTATGGAGCAGAACAACTTTGAGACTGTATTTAGAACTGTCCATGAAAAGTCTCCACTCTTGAGGATTGTAGTTACTTATCCCTAACTTATCCAGAAGACCAACAATGTCATTGCAGTAAACAAGTCCATCTTTCTCTGAGAAGAAAGAAACAAATTCTGAATCCCTTGTTCTGTAGAAGGATATAGTTGTACCACTTTGAAGCAGATTAATCTCACTTAATCTAGACGCCAAAAGTTCTGCAGATTTTTTGGGCAAGTTTAAGTCTCTCACAAGGTCATTTAATTCACCCTGATTGAACTGCTTTGGCTGTGATGCTGTGCCTTCAAAGTCTATATCATTATGGTTGTGTAAACCATCATATTGTGACTGCTCAGTTGCACTCTCATCGTCGGTAACATCTGAAATGACTCAAACACTGGAACTGGAACATCTTCACTGTGGGGCACTGGTCTGATAGCAGAATCCAAGTTAGGATACGTTAAAGTCTTTCTGTTTTTTCTATTTATACCTATAAGGTTTATAGCGCAAAAACAACAATCATCTGAGTGGTTTTTGGTTCTCTCCACACCATAGGTACACCGAAACTTAAGTTCTTCTTCTTGGCTTTAGACCATTCTCTAAGTTGTGTTATGCAACTAACACACCAATGTGAGGGGCCCACTCTTTGTCCTGATCACCCAATTTGCAGCCAAAATAAGCCAAATATAGCTTTTTAACAAAGTCCGTGATTTTTCTCTTGAAGAAATCCATACAAACTTCACCACAATGTAACAGAACCTATCAGGATTATTTAAGCACTGTCTCCTGCTAGACATCGTTAATTTTAGCACTAAATTTCACCGTATAATATATCTTGGAGTTCTTACTTGTATTTGTTATGTTGGTCAAATGACCTGATTTAAATACTGTAATCCCCTTTTATTTTCTTAAAATTGCATCATGTTTTGAAATTTGATTATGCATAAGTAATATCTAGACATAGAAAATCGAGGGATATTTTGGGCGTGTGAAAGGGAGAATGTGTGAAGGGTGCAATTGAGTTCAAGCTCCTTGTTATCACTATTCTCTTTCCTCTTTTGAGGAATATTTATTTCATCTATGAAGCAGGCCAAGTCGGAAAGAACGAAAGGTATTTATTTTATGTTTGAATATCTGTTTTTGCTTCTGTTCTATATATATATAACCACCACCCTCTGGCCGTTCTGTTCTGGCCGACTTGGCCTGCTTCATAAATGAAATAAATATTCCTCAAAAGAGGAAAGAGAATAGTGATAACAAGGAAGACCTTTTAGTCACAGTTTTAAAGATTAGAAGTCATTTTGCTAAAATAGTTTTTTAAATTTTAATGTAGATTTATCTTTAATTTATCTTTTCAAAACCTATCTCTGTCCAAAACATCTATACTAATTTTGTAGCTCTATAAAGAAGAAAGTTACAAATTGCCCGAAATCGGCCAAAATGTTTTTGGGCTTTTTGAGCCTCTCTGATAATTTTTCAACTCAAAACTAGTCTCCACCCCCATTAATATGACCATGCCATTTCCAAAAACACCAATAAATTTTTGTAGCTCAATAAACAAAAAAGTTGTGATTTTGTCAAAAAGTCAAAAATCGAAAACATAAAACTCAAAATTTCTAAAAATTCTGACCTGATTGAACAAAATGGTTTTTATTAGTTATCAGGGACCCATTAGGTATTCAAATCAGTTGAAATTCCCCCAGAAACTTTGAAAAAAATTATTTGTTGCCCTGTGATATCGATCTGTGTTGTAGATAAAAAAGAAAGAGAAATGATTTATGTATCTGCTCTTTATAACAAAAGACAATTAAGTACATAATTTGTAATAATTGTTTTTAGAGATTATTTGAAATTTAATACCTGTTATTTTTTATAAACCATATATGCACTCGGATTTTGAAGGAAAAGGAAGGCAATAGCAAACCAATTATTTCCTTAACTGTCTTGTGTAATATGTTGTCCGATATCAATACGCTTTCGGCTCACGAGTTGTTTATTTATTTTGCAAAGTTCAACTTCTTTACACCAAGGTACGCTTCCAGTTCTAAATATCGATTTACATTCGGTAGTCGCTGCTCAGGAAAATATGTAGCGACATCATGGATCAAACATAATATTAAAGCACATTCGGATAATTTTGAATAAGAAGATGTTATTACCTCTGCCGAGGAGGTATTGTTTCACTGGCGTTGGTTGTTGGTTTGTTTGTTAGCAGGATAACTCAAAAGTATAGAACGGATTCGGATGAAACTTTGTGGAGTTGTTGGAAATACCAAAGTAACAAGTGATTAATTTTGCATCTCTGAGTGCAGAGTTACGATGCAAAATGAGCTAAATACTAATAAATATTTCAAGTTAGCCTACTCTGCCAATAGATGTCGCTATGCTGTAAAATCGGGTGCCGGGAGCGTCTTCCTCTCGGAATTTCCGTCGAGGAAACCCTCCCCGTCCCTCTACGCCGCCCAGTCGTGAAAAATCCTCCTCGGAAGGTTCATAAGGACCCCTTGACGGCGGAGGTTTGCACTCTCTGAGTGTATATATGCCTCTAGTTTGACCTTCTTTTCGTTGTAATATTCAAATTTCATCCATTTCAAGAGCTGAAAACAGCATCGTTCAACCATTTTTAAAACTGGATGTCTTTTCCTATAGTCACTTCCTAAAAAACCAATGAATACATATTTTGTCATATATTTCCTAAATTAGTAAGAACAATACAATAATCATAATTTAGTTTTTTTATATAATATCCTCTTCCTTCCTAACTTTCAAGGTGATAACACGTCATTCACGCCCTCCTAGAAAATAATATTTTCTAGAAGTTAGAAGTGATTTCTGGCCTTTTATGGCACTAAAAAGTGTTGTGAATGTTGCCAACGTCCTTCCCAAGATCAAGCTTGTCTTCAGCTGCTCCAATCCTGGACTTCCGTCGATTGAAAGCTCTCTTTGGCCCTCCAGTTAAGGATACGGCATCTTGTAATTATTCTCCTTGAGATGAACATTTCATCATAAAATCAAGCGGAACATTACATTCTCCCAACCTCGATTTATTTCATTAATTGAAGTCTTCTTTTACGTGAAGATGATTGAGGAAAGAAATTCAAGGACCTCAAACAAGCAAGCTTTGCTCTTGCCTGGAAATAAAGATAATGCCGGTGACCTGAAATGGACAACGGTGAATTACAAGAGTAAACACAATAATATGAAAAGACAGAGGGAAGGCAATTCGAATGAAACCCCTCCTTCTAAAAGACAGCAAAAGCAGGAGGCTTTGCAATCAGAAGCTCCTAATACAAAAACAAAAAAAGGTTTCTTTATGCAGAAATTGCTAAAGAAGCCACAGAGATTGTCATCGTCAGGAAAAATGGTGACCATATTTCCATGATCGACTGGAACAAAACAATAAAAGTACTTGACACCGACTATGTTGGTCGATTGAGCGGGACAGCTGGGCAATTCGTGCCCTGCTACGAAGGCCGTCGCTATACAAATCAACAAGCAGTGATTTATGTAAGTGACAAAACCTCAAGCCAGCATGTCCGAAAAGTTATTTCGGAAAAGACACCTCTCTTGCCAGTCTCATGGGAAGAACTGGAGAAAATTAGAGAGGAAAAAAATTGTAAGACCCTTACTGGCTTCATAAGAGGAGTCACAGGGGACATAGTTGATGAAATACTCGCCAAGGTCATTGCATATCAATGCAATGTTAATAAGATCCGAGGCAAAGTTGATGTCATCAAATCTGACATCACACAGCTCGGAAAAGTGCTATATATTAAAGTTAACAAAGAGGCATTTGAAAGCCTAAAATCAATAAACTTTACAATAAATATTGCTTCCGCTGGTAAGTTCGCTTTCAAGACCCTCGGAAAGCACCGACTATCCAGAAAGCGGAAGAAGAACATGAGGAAGACATGTCCGTAAAGACCCGAACCACGAGGAAACAGTGGGTAAAATAAATTACAAAAAACCCTCAACTAAAAACATCGAGATTGTCAACGTCATTCAACCGAAGACCCAGCAAGTGACCAAGTTTAGTGGAGATACTACTGAGGACTGCGCCACAGATGAATTGGGCAAACAACACGAAATTTTCCAAGGAGCTACTCAAGTGCCAGTTGGCTCCGGGGAATATCCTTCAAATCAATTTACAGACGATGTAGAGATTATTTAAAAACTAAACACCATAAGAAAAAATCCAAGCCAGGAAACAATCTACAATAGATATGTTTTTCAACAGGGTTGCTGATGACCTAAAGAAGAAAAACAAAAAGTTATAATTATTCATCAGCTTATAAGTTCATTTTATCTATATATTTTATATTTATTTCAGTTGCTTGAATATTTAAGAAGGAACTCCACATTACTGTTGTAGCGCATATACCCCTGTGTGGTCGCGCTCTTTATCTTATGCATTTATTGTACAATTATATTATGTCTTTGTAATATTATATGTATATATGTATGTATACGGTATACAGTAATACACTCTAAACTAAAAAAAAATATAATATCCTCTCAACATAAAAGTTATTTGTGAAACATTGAATACGATTTTTATCAACATATTTTAGTTATATGTCACAACAAATTATTTGTTAAGAACATAAAATAATATGTTTGAAATTTGTTTTCTTAGACTGACTTTTCAAGTTCATATCTCGTTTATGTATCTGACACTTCCCCACTCGGAAGCAAAGAACATCAAAATCAAGAAAAAAAATTGAATTGAGCCTTCATCATACAATTTAATTTGTATAAATTAATTTAGACTGTTTTAAAGTCTATCTTATTATAAATCCTATTTAAAACCAAAATATTATAATTGATTTCTTTTGTATTTTTAAAAACTTTTTGAAAGGCTTTATTTGATTATATTTATAAACATTTCAGTTTAAAATTAAACTCTATACATAAGTCAAACAACAGTTAATTAAAAAATCAATAGAATAAAAAAACACTCTACATTACAAAAGATTAAAAGAAACTCATTAACGAAATAAATTAAAAGAATATAAAAACTCGAGGCATATATACACTCAGAGAGTGCAAACCTCCGCCGTCACGGGGTCCTTATGAGCCTTCCGAGGCGGATTTTTCACGACTGGGGCGGCGTAGAGGGACGGTGGAGGTTCCCCTCGACGGAAATTCCGAGAGGAAGACGCTCCCGGCACCCGATTTCACAGCACAGCGACATCTATTGACAGAGTAGGCTAACTTGAAATATTGATTAGTATTTAGCTCATTTTGCATCTTAATTCTGCACTCAGAGATGCCAAAATTTAATCACTTGTTCCTTTTGGTATTTCCAACAATTCCCAAAGTTTCATCCGAATCTGTTCCGTACTTTTTTACAGTTATCCTGCTGACAAACAAACCAACCAACCAACAAACAAACGCCAATGAAAACAATACCTCCTTCAGCGGAGGAATAATGTTGGTAGCTTATATATTGGATAATTAGTCGTCAAATGAATTTCAGGCTCCAGGGCGCGCATTCAGGGCCAAACTTTTATTAATTTGCCGGCATTTGTCCCTTATCATTTCATTTTTAACTGAAGATATAGATTTTTTACTACTTTCATCAAGCATGATTTACGGATGAACATAAAAGTTTGAATTATAAAATAAGAGTTGTGTGAAATAAATCTTAAATATTATAACGAAAACACTAAGGACACGGAGAACTAATAGCTTATGGACTTTAAATCGGATTATTATCTTCGTTTTAATTATGTATGCGTATTATCTGTCCTTGTTCATTAACTTGGTATTTTAAATTCGTTACATCATTGTTACAGAATTCATTAGGGTACGATTTTAGGTCTTTAAATGGGAAACTAATTATAAACTAAAATGTTTATTTATGTTTTATTATAAAAAGCACAATTTTCCTATTTACTATTTATTTAAGTATGTTACTTTTTGTCACTTAGATAAATAAAGGCCTTGCTGATGAGGAAAAAATAAATCTTAAATAATGAAATCCCTAGTAAATCTTTTCAATTTATTAGAATTATTTGCAAGTAGTAAAAAAAAGTTTCTTACACATCTGTGTGAAAATAGATAAAATATTTTATTAAAAAACATTAATCACGCAAATATATATTTTCTCATCATCAATTCTTTGAATTTGACATATTTATTGATGGATTATCACACACTTTCCTTAATTGAGGAAAAAACTTTTTGTTAATAAATAATGTTTATGATTTTTTTTTAAATAAAGTTTTTTGTGAACAACAAAGGAGTTCTTGATTATTGTTTTATTTTTTACTTTGTTTCACAAAGTTATTTTTGAAATAAATGGCTGCACATAAATTTCTATTGTTGTGTTTTATTGTTGAAGATTGCTCACTCAGTTCATAAGTTTTCTGTATTGTGCACTTTCAGTTGAAAATGAAATGACTTGGAGTCTCCTCTCTAGTTCAAAGTATGTGAATATGTTTTATCAATTTTATGATTTCTTATTTAAAAAATAGAATGATTGTTTGTTTGTTTAACTCTACGTAAACCATACCCCACCGGAACTCAATCCGGTATCAGCCTGTGAAAGTTTACTTAGGAGCTAAGATCTTATTATTGAACAAGTTGAATTTAAGAAAATATCAAATATTTTCAAGCATTGAGCTTCCATTGAAGTCTTCTTAGCTTTGAACTCCTCGGGTAGCTGGTACATCACATTTAAGGTGCGAGCACAGTCAAAAATAAGATGAATCGGCGTTTCCTCCTCCTCCTGGCAAGTTGAACCTTGTGTTTTTCCTATCTTGAATAAGTGACTCTTAAGACCAATATGGCCGCTAACAATGGCCACAATATTCATAATTTGGTGTCTTTTGAATTTATAAATTTTATTCATCAAAATTACCTCTCCAAATAACATTTTAGAATGTCGGCAAGTCTTTAGGTTTCGTCCGTCTTTTTCAAGCATTCATTCTGCTCTCATGATTATTTTTGCAAATATAATTGTAAAACTCTACTAACTCCAGTTTTTTATCTTTTTATATCTTTTTCAGGCAAGAAAAAGATCAAATCTATTGCTCTATGAGTCTATCAGCTCTCTACAATCCGGAAGTCATCTAATAAACTCATCTCTCTATTCCTATCTCTTCCAATACAGGTAGAGGCTTCCTATCCCTTGTACATCAACAAATCAAAGATTAAGAACAATCAAAATAACGAAAATCAAGCATTTAAACAGTCCCTCCGTTTCATAAATTAAATCCTTATTCATCTGAATATAGTTCTACTAGAAAAAAGAATCACGTCTTCTAAATATTTTCTCTTTTATTAAGAAATTCAAATAATATTTTTTGGAACTGTTACTTAAAACAATACACCACATTTTATTGATACGGTTTTAAAAATATATGATTAGGTTCGAATCATAATACTTTTCTTTGGGTAAAATATTGCTCTTTTGGGTATCTTTGCCATGGGCCTCGTGTACAAAAAAGCACCAAACAACTTTAGTGTTCTAACATCATCGGAATCTCTGACGCAGTAAGAAAAATATTCCTTATTGATGTATGATTGCTTAGATAAAAGTCCTGAATGTATGTATCCTACTTGTGTGTGTGTCAGATACCCAGGCCTAATTAATCAGCCATTTAAGCATATTTCTTATGAAAATAATGATATATATAATATATATATATATATATATATATATATATATATATATATATATATATATATATATATATATATATACAGGACGACCGGGTACCCGACCCGGTCTCGGCTGTTTTTGAGTGTCCCGGCCCAGTGTCTAAAAATCACCGAGCCGGGACTAATTTAGGAAATTCTTTTCTAAAAAAACCTCGTCACTTTTTTTTTGAGAATCTCTTTTAAAGAGACGTCACTTATTTTTGGAAAACACTTTCTTAAAAAAACGTCATCACTTTCAGAATGACGAAGGAACGAAAATATACTGAAGTCCGGGCCCGGTTTTGGCCCGGCCCGGCTTGAAAAATTAAGTCCCGGCCCGGGTCCTGGCGAAAAAAAGTGTTTTGGTCGTTTTCTGATATATATATATATATATATACTTTCACGGGTTTCATGCCCATCTAAAGTGTTCTTCATAGATATCATAAAGGCCAGTTGTTAGATATCTACGTGCTTGTCTGTTGTCGATGTTTCTATCCTTCACAAACCTCACAAGCCTGAAGTTTTTTGTCCGTTTACCGTCTTCTTATTTGTTAAAATCCCATTATATTTAGATATAAATGCTGCTGACGTTGAATTAAATGAGTGTATTTATTTTGTTACTTGAAGACAATACCGAAATGCCTATTTGAAAGTGAAAAATAGACAACAGTAGGTGTTTTCTGGGGATCAAGATGCCATTATTTTATAAACGGTTGGTGCAAATAATATTGCAATCATTATCTATCGCAAAACATGAAAAGTTGTTTGAAATAACAAATAAAGTAGTTTATTTATTTATTTTGTTCCCGGAATTTATTTTTCAAAAATAATTACAAGGACACGTATCAGCTGATTAATTGGCAAATATTTGTTTTCTAAAAAGACCTATCGGTAATATCTAGGCCCTTAATTTATTTTTGGTCATTTGTTGCGAGAGAAAATGGACGCAAAGTTTTATGTACCAACCATAGTAACAATGCCTTCTTTGTTTTACTATGACCATCGAAAAAGAAACGACCTTATTTTCGTCTACTTTACTTAATTGCATTTCAAAAAGTAAAAAAATAACTTATATTTTACAGCTTTAAAATGTACTTGACCACATTTTTCATGTAAATGTTGAAAAATATATAAATTGATCGGCTCCGATTAATCGGCAACCTATAAATCACTTGAATTAATTGGAATGTTGCATTTTTTGAAAAATGTACACAAAATGCTCACTTCCGCTTCAAAAATAAATCAACTCACTTTACTCTCATTTCATTACCCAAATATTAATTCATTTTTACAGTCCTCATTAATACCCAAAACCACACGTATCAAAACCCTACAACCTTTTTCTCATATCCTAGATGTTAACCGCAAATCTATTTTTTATCTGTTTGAATGTGTGTTTTCCCTTTTTAAAAGTAAAGAAGTACTTTCTCTAGGTTTTTTAAAAATTTGTGACAGGTAAGTTAATTTTTCACATATATACGTAATGACTCTATACTTAAAGGTCAAAAACAAGTTTACAATTATTGAATTTAAACATATATGAAGGTTACAAAGAGCATCTATGGTTATTATATATTTGATTTTATAATGTTATTGACATGTTGGTCTCTTTTCTAGGATTAAAATAAATATGAAAATTGGACTTATAAACCATAGAGATATAAAGATATAGAGAGCTGATTCCCTTCAATAGCAGAGAAACATCGTCGTTCAGCTGTATTCTGTGTGTCCAATAAACAAAGTAATCGTAAGCTGATCATAGAGATAGATTATATCTCTATGATCAGCTTACAATGACGTAGATCAAATTACTTTGTTTACATTGAACACAAAAATACATATGAAGGGAATAAGCTCTCTATATCTTTTTATCTTTATGGTAAATCCATTTATAAATATGGAAATCTATGCAATATATTTTACACTATACACAATACAACCACATACGTAAATAAATGTTGTGGACGCAGCTTCAACCAAATTGAAAAGATCTTAGGCTAAGTGAACTCATTTTAACGCTAATGCAATTATTCATATTCACACGGATGTCATTCAATCGAAAAAAGGCAACAAAAAAATAGCAGTCCTGGCGGTTGAGAACACTAAATATTAATGATTGAGGGTGAATGATCACTCGAGCCTTCAGTTCATATGTTTTGGTAAGAAAACATACAAATTGTTCCGCTGCCCGGCTCTGAATTTTCGCATTTGTAGTTCAGGGCCACGATTGATCCTATAAATATATTAATAAGAAGCTTTTTGATACCACCATTTTTTTTTTGCTTAATGGGTTCGACAGAATTTGCTAGACGCTATCACTGGCTTTACTGTGTTACGCCATTTGAATATAATACTTTTTTTTTTTGCTTTATGGTTCCACAGAATTACATTCGACAGGATATAAAAGCATTCTAACATTAAAATAAGTCACTCGAAGTAAACCATAACTGACGTCCCATTCGGAGGATTCGAACCTGCGCCCCCAACATAGAAAGTTGAAGCCGCCTTAATGCACACGGCTATGGCACTCCCTTTACCACCATATTGTATATCATTTTTAATCTTATATACATACTATAATGTCATCCTGGATTTTATTTTATGACTGCCCTATCCAATCTCCTTATAAGCTACATAAGTACAAATTATCTATGCGGTAGTTATGAGATATGTATTCCTTTCATATAGTTTCTCAACCAGGAAACTTTATACATGGTTATGTGCAATCTAAGTTATGGTTTCTCTATAATGAAAATAAATTTAGGGATATAGTTATCTAAAAATACAAAGCATTTAATAATATTTGTTTACAGTTTAAAAACTAGAGGCATATATACACTCATAGAGTGCAACCTCCGCCGTCACGGGTCCTTATGAGCCTTCCGAGGCGGATTTTTCACGACTGGGCGGCGTAGAGGACGGGGAGGGTTTCCCCTCGACGGAAATTCCGAGAGGAAGACGCTCCCGGCACCCGATTTCACAGCACAGCGACATCTATTGGCAGAGTAGGCTAACTTGAAATATTTATTAGTATTTAGCTCATTTTGCATCGTAACTCTGCACTCAGAGATGCCAAATTTAATCACTTGTTCTTTTTGGCACTTCTAACAACTCCACAAAGTTTCATCCGAATCCGTTCGGTACTTTTTGAGTTATCCTACTGACAAACAAACCAACAAATAAACCAACAAACCAACACCAGTGAAACAATACCTCCTTCGGCGGAGGTAATAAGTCCCTTAATCAATGGTGCATTTAAACCTCAAGAACCCCCCGAAATATAGATTATAAAAATTTAAAAACAAACATTGTTTCTATCATAATAAAATAGCAGTGTCTACTAGTGTTGTCCATCGGGCGGGCATGCCCGCCCGCCCGCCCGCCCGCCCGACGGGCCGGGCCGGGCTCGGCGCAAAAAACATGAAAGTCGGGCGGGCTATGCGGGCGGCCTCTTTGAATTTTTTTTTATTTTTTTTTAAAAATGCTTCTCTCTAAAAAAACGTCCTCACTTTAGTTTTTTCCTCAGACCTCTTTCTAAAAAAAACGTCTTCACTTTTTTCCTCAGACCTCTTTCTAAAAAAAAACGTCTTCACTTTTTTCCTCAGACCTCTTTCTAAAAAAAAAAAAACGTCCTCACTTTTTTTCCTCAGACCTCTTTCTAAAAAAAAAAACGTCCTCACTTTTTTCCTCAGACCTCTTTCTAAAAAAAAACGTCTTCACTTTTTTTCCTCAGACCTCTTTCTAAAAAAAAAACGTCCTCACTTTTTTCCTCAGACCTCTTTCTAAAAAAACGTCCTCACTTTTTTCCTCAGACCTCTTTCTAAAAAAAAAAACGTCCTCACTTTTTCCTCAGACTCTTTCTAAAAAAAACGTCTTCACTTTTTTTCCTCAGACCTCTTTCTAAAAAAAAAAAACGTCCTCACTTTTTTCCTCAGACCTCTTTCTAAAAAAAAACGTCCTCACTTTTTTCCTCAGACCTCTTTCTAAAAAAAACGTCTTCACTTTTTTCCTCACACTCTTTCTAAAAAAACGTCCTCACTTTTTCTCGGATCTGTTGATTGAATTTCTTTCTTCTATTATATATTTTCCCAATGGTCGGGCGGGCGCAAGTCGGGCGCATAGTCCAACTAATCGGGCTCGGCCGGCTCGGGCTCATTATTAGTCTTTCGGGCGGGCTCGGGCTCGAAAATCGCGCCCGATGGACAACACTAGTGTCTACTCATAATTAATTTGATGCATCTAGATATGAAGTGTATTTGAACTAATCCTATCATTGTATAACTTTATATACAAAAAATACTTTCATATATAATTAAACTACTTAAAAATGATGGGATTTTCGTCCATTGCACTATTGACATGCCTGAGTAATCTGATCATCTATCTTAGTCCCCTAATTCATGTGCTCAAAACAATTCAAAATTATTCCCCCAAAACCCTTGCCATTAGTGTCTTTTAATTGGAATACATATTACTCTCTTACAAAAAAAATGGGCAGTGAGTATTTGAGTATATTTTTTTCTTCTTTACAAATGTTTCTCAACATCAAAAATGTTTTTATAGCTCTAAACTGGAGGGTAAATTGGAAATGTACTAACTGCATGTTTATAAATCATTGGTTTAATTTTGTGGCCTTAAAATACAATTGTAAACGGACTGTTTATAATTGTTGTGATTGGTATTATTATTATTCGAAACTGTTATGTTACATCATGGCCCTAAGTATGAAATTGGTAATATTTATTGCTAAATGGTGGGAAATACGTCAATTCGTGCTTAGAAGCAACATAATAATTGAAATGATATATAAGGATTCTGTATCTTTTTATGTATAGCTCCAAATTTGAATTGTTTACATTTACTATATAGTTTTTCGTTACATCATTTATTCTGAGAAATATATATATATTTTTTTTGTGTATTTCAAATACAATCACTAAGACGTG
>CP045909.1:1283324-1301398 GCA_013387185.1 Caligus rogercresseyi
TTTATATCTCTTTGATAGATATAAAGATATAGAGAGCTTATTCCCTTCAATAGCAGAAAACTTCGTCGTTCAGCTATATTCTGGACACAATATAAACTAGAGGCATATACCACTCAGAGAGTGCAAACCTCCGCCGTCACGGGGTCCTTATGAACCTCCGAGGCGGATTTTCACGACTGGGCCGGCGTAGAGGGGACGGGGGAGGGTTCCCCTCGACGGAAATTCCGAGAGGAAGACATACCGGCACCCGATTTTACAGCACAGCGAATCTATTGGCAGAGTAGGCTAACTTGAAATATTTATTAGTATTAGCTCGTTTTGCATCTTAATTCTGCACTCAGAGAGCAAAATTTAATCCCTTGTTACTTTTGACATTTCCAACAACTCCACCAAGTTCATTCGAATCTGTTCCGTACTTTTTGTGTTATCCTGCTGACAAACAACCAACAAACAAACAAACCAACAAACCAACGCCAGTGAAAAAAACAAGCCTCCTTCGGCGGGTAACAAAGTAATTTGATCTACGTCATCGTAAGCTTATCATAGAGTGAAATATTGTTTATATTGGACCACAAAAACATATTCCTCTGAAGAATCCATAAGCCCTCTATGTCTTTATATCTCTATGGCTGGAATATAGAGTGGGGAGTTCATGTCTCTTCATGAACCTAATGTACAGTTCACTCTTATTGAGGCTCTTCCATGCCTTAAAGAAAAGGGGTTCATTTTCAAAATGTATTATTATTGAAACAGTCTGTGCTTTGTTCCATTACATATACAGAATGATTAATCTGTAATGGAATCCGTGGTATTACTATAAATATGAATGTACGTGTTGGTTAATGAATTAATTATCGTTTGGAAGATGTGTGGGGGTTTTGAGCTCCGTCTTCTTGTTTAGTTCAAGAGCCGTTCAATACATACCACGTTCGTTTAGATTGTATTTCATTTAAGGATTTGCTTAATGCTGTGTAGGAGAGTTCAAACAAAATATGGAAGGTATTTGTAGGTAAATGTTATTCATTCATTGATTATTGTTGTTCAAATGAACAATATTTTTTAATTCATTAATATTATACATTCCTATTGATATCTCCTTCCTAAAATAATACACTGTAAAAATAGAACAGGAAAGCCACTTGTTTTTATAGTTTCAACTGTAAGATACGATTGATAAGCATTATAGTACGATTAAGGGAGCTGTTAACTCAGTTCTTAGCTCCTCCAACTCTCAATGTTCACTTCCTTCAAGAGGAGAAGGCAAAAAGGATCAATCTCCCTGAAAAACAAAGTATACAAATTAAGTTTATTTTATGTTTTCATGATAATGAAACTTCATAAAACATATTATTATGTTGACTTCATACATAATATATACAAATTGGATTCTTCCTGCATGACGTCAACCCGGCCAGTGTGAAGTGTCAGATATCTCTGTAATATGGGCGTGCACCCAAAATAATAGACAAGGGATTCGAGTTCAGGTTGTAAGGAGTCACAACGTCTTGGGTCAGTAGGATACGTTATGCACAAGTCAGGACTAGGCATCTAAGCCGTTTGTGTGGGGTGCACCATCTTGCTGGAGCACCACGGTGTCGTCTGTGCAGTTAGCCTTTAGTTAATCTTTCAAGACCTGACAGACACGACCTGCGGTGAGTCTGACCCCTTGGGAACCCAGATGAGGAGCGCCGCAAAACCCATTGGACGCCACAAATTCAAGTACATGACACTGGATGGGTGATGTGTGGTCATGAGGGTGCGACACAGACTTGTCGTCGTTGATGGTGAGGTAGCAGTCAGTTCTTGCGGCTTCTTACCGGGTCAACAGCCTTTTCGTCCAAAAGGGTGATGATCCTATTCGTGTGCGATTTCTTGAGGTTGTTTAAGAGGGACTGTGTAAATGGGTTTCTTTCATCTTTTCAGTCATGA
The DNA here is from genome assembly GCA_013387185.1 of Caligus rogercresseyi. Classification (NCBI taxonomy): domain Eukaryota; kingdom Metazoa; phylum Arthropoda; class Copepoda; order Siphonostomatoida; family Caligidae; genus Caligus; species Caligus rogercresseyi. The sequence continues at coordinate 1,285,254 of CP045909.1, forward strand.
GTCCTTCTCTTCGTCCACACCAAACTCTTCCCTTCTGGTTCTTGACTGCCCCTGCGCAATTTGTTCGGCACTATCTCCATATTCTTGTGGTCGACCTCATCGACTTCAATGGAGCCTCCTGGACGACCCTTTCCCCACCTATCACCTTCTCACCCCTCCCAGGCTTTCTTTCGATGCACTCATTTCTGCGGTTTGTTGCACACGGTGGCTCTAGACCCACGGTCAACTGACTTGAAATGCTGATGGGCGTCTGCCCCGCATTCAAAAGTACGCAGATCTTGTTGCGATGTTTCTTGCAGACGTCATTTTTACAGTAACTACGGCAAGTAGACGCATGCAGTTTTTTGTTTGTTGTTTATAATTCGTTTTTGTCTCGCTTATTACATTGAAACCTTTAACGTTCGATTCGCCACAACCTCAAAATATAAGTGGTCTATATTTCTATGACTCAATAACTCAGTGCGTTAGCGTGTTCAACTCTCAATATTGAGGACGGTGGTTCGACTACTATCCCGAGAGGGGAAGGTCAATACGATAATCTAATTGATAAGATCCTACGTTCGATTGCACCATTCTAATGCTATAATGTGGATTCATATATTTTTAAGAACAACAAAAAAGATTGCTTATTTATCATCTTATCTTCTTTCAATACCACTATTCTGAATCAATCCTTCAGTATTACCATCATCAGAGCTTATTTTTTCAAAATATGAAGTTGTCAGAATGTAATGTTGTGGATTTCGTTTAAAAAAACGCCAATAAAGAACTAATTTTAGGTGACAATTGTTAAGATTGGTAAACCATTACAACTGTGCTTGAAGTATTTTAACCATGATTGTATATTAGAGGATTTCCTCCAGTGTCATTGATATTACTTCATGTCAATTATCCTTAATAAAGTTGACGAAGAAGAAAAAACAACATATTTTATTATAACATTTTCATTACGAGTTTAAAATATTAAATTCCTCGGATATTATAAGGTTTTACCATCCATGCGAGAACTGCAGTTTTATTTTTAATACCACAGTTCACGCTTTTGTGGATTGTCCACTTTTAAAAAGTGTTAAGGCATTTGTCCAACTAAATGTTGGTGTGGATGGGAACGGGCTGCCGGGACAAATCAAGGCCATTACCTATTCTATTTGGAGCAACACAAGAGGAGTCGTAATTCTTTACCTTTTTATAAGGCGATTGAGTGTGCTTCATTATATATTAAATCATGGTGGGAAGAAAAACTAACATAACAGTTCCATACACGAAGAGGAGTTAAGATCCTCATGATAGGAGCAGCTGGCGTTACTCGGCCTCGGAATCAAAATCCCTCAAGTGGCATCTTCTCCTGGATTTGGGCTGGCGATATCATCAAATTTATTCCATCAACTTCAGCACAATATCTAAGCCTGATTAATCAATTGCTAGAAGATCAACGTTTTATGTCAAGAACGGCCTTATTGTGATTATTTTTAGCTTTTAACATCGTCTTATTGTCTCTTTAAAAAGGCTATTTTATTTCTAGGCAGTAATTATGAACTATAATGTTCATTTAGGTATTGTTTTTACGCAACTGCTAGTTTTATTTTTATTAATATCGTATTGTCTTATGTGTAATTATATCTACACTGTTTGTTGATGAAGATATATAAAGAGTTTCCTTAACTCCATGACTCGCCGTGAATTAAATATTTAAATATGTAAGTCGTTCTTTTCAAGACACTGTGTTTTTTTCAAACTTGATTTGTTTCAATATTCTTCCATAGCTCTGTAAGCTAAGAAATATATCCTTAAAGCCCTACAAGCAATTCATTATTCACCTAAGAAAGAAACCATATGTGGGCAGCTAAAACCTCTAAGTCATCCTCCGTTATTTCACTTGTTATCTTACATTTCATATTGTTTTTTTTTTATTCTTTTTGGTATCTTGTAGAAGAATATAGTCTAGGAAACAATTATTATATGGTTGTGTATATTTAGACCCATATTCTTATTCATGGAAAATACAAGACTTTCTTTATAACACACCCCAGAGTACTTATATAGATACAACAATATACAATAACAAAACAAAAGAAGATATAACAAAAATGTTAAAAACTATAATTTATATATTTATCTATCACCTATTATGCATAATAAACAATAATATATTACCATTCGATATCTGTTCAACTCATAGAGGATATAAACATATAGAGAGCTTATTCCCTCCAATTAGCAGAGAAACATCATTCAGCTGTATTTTGGACACAAAGATGCATTTCTCTTCCTCAAATAGCAGAAATACATCGTTCAGCTGTATTCTTGACACAATGACTTATTTCTCTACGAATCTAATAAGCTCTCTATATCTTTATATCTCTATGGTCAACTACTTTTATGGGCATCAATTGACAAACATTTTCTTTAAATAAAACGAATATAGTCTCTATCATTTTACTACTTTCTGACATATATAATAATATGACGTATTTTAAGATTAATACGTAAAGGTCTACCTATAACTTGAATACATATATAGGATCTTAGTTTTAAAGTATAGAACAATAATTTAATTCTATGTATATTTTGTCAGTATCTTTATCTCTACCAACAAAGAGAGACCTCAGCGCGTGGAATGGAAGACATCGTAAGAGAAGTCTTATAAAATGGGCGAATAATTGATAAAAGACCTTTTTGGTTTCTCTTGTGTGCATTCAAAGAGATTTAGGGGAACGTGTTTTCTCAGTGGAGTGTTCTGTACTTTGAAAGTTGAGGACACAGGTTCGACTTCACGCGAGAGAGGAAGGTTGTTTTTGGTCAATCGGAGTGAAAAGGGATTGATACACATCAACGCTCTAGTGCGTATCCAAAGAATGCAGTTATATAGACACAATAGCAACAAAATAATTAAATAAAGACTTTGTACCTGTTTGTATTTATAATATGAAATGAAAAGGAACTTTAATAAGATAATGAAAATATTCAGAAGACCGTAATTTGTTGGTTAGAATTTATTGTTTACAATGGACATAAATAACACTATGTAACAAACTTAAGGTCTTTGTTTGCCCTAGCTGAAATTTCTAATCTGAGTCCCATTTTGTACGTGGATTCCAAAAATGCCACTAAAAATATCGTACGAAAAATGGTTTGGCCTATATGGCCTTTTTTGATAATCATGATTTTCATAACTTCTAATGCTTCACGCCCAGTTATCTTCGTGCAAAGTAATATTACTCACAAATATAATAAATATTTATTGTTTTAGTATGTCAGAGCATTTCAAATCCGTTTTTTTATAATTTATATATCTTCGTATTAATAAAAAAATAGGCTTTACATTTCAAAAAGTTGATCATTTTTTAGTATTTCTATTTAAGCGGCCATATATTTTTTTTCAAGTTTAATAACTATATCAATATGTAATATATTTTTCGTGTATGTCAATGCATTTCAGAACACTTTTTTATAATTTCGGTATCTGGGATGAAAGTAAAGAAAATATCAATTTAGTATGAACAAGTATTAGAAATTATGAAAATCATGATTATCAAAAAAGGCCATAAAGGCCAAACCATTGTTCGTACGATATTTTTAGTGGCATTTTTGGAATGTACGTAAAAAATGGGACTCAGATTAGAAATTTCAGCCTGGGGGCAAAATCCTGTTACATAGTGTAATCAAAATGAATACTTAAGAATCTAAGAGAATGATTTTGTTCAAGTTCATAAATAAAAAAAAGTACTTCTGGATTTCTCAAGAGATTATATAACAAACTTTCATACTAAATTGGGATTTTTCTTTTTGACAAACCATATTGCACATATGTACCTTATAAGTTATGAGCACCCATGTAAGGAAGATATAAAAGGTGAATAGATAACCATTTTAAATTGTTATAATTTATCTTTCGTAACTGGGCTTTGCATTTCCATGAGTGAATTCTCAATTTATGATAGTTTTATATTTTCCGTTATGAGTTAGGGGTTCTAACTATTGACGATACTTTTTATATAATTACTTAATAGTGCTTTAGTATTTGTGTTAAAGAGCTCAAACTTGTGTTTTCATAAAATAGTATTATTTTTTGATAACTCAATCTATTGTGCAAATAGTTATTTTAATGATCGGTGAAGAATAAAATACCTACAAAAATGATCAAAAATGAACCATAAAAGATTTAAAAATCCACACTTGTACAAAAATAATACAATTAAAATATTGTTTATCCCAGTGAAGTTGAAACAATATTTACAAATAATGGTCTACATGATATTATCATTTTTCGTTTAATTGAACTGCTTTATATATATTTGTGGTAGTCATTTTCTATCAGGTAAGTGAGCATCATCATTAATAACTTCCTAATAATTGAGTTTTACCCTATTTTCAAGGATCTTTCCACCAAACTATACACTAACAGGAAGCAAAGTAGATTTAAATTAATATTTATTATTTATATGAATACAGTATTTTAGTTTTGACATTTTTGTTGAATGAGACAACAAGTGCCCTTTTTGGATATGTAGGTAGATGTCACATATCTTAAGAGCTTATAATTTTACTGCCTATAGCTAGAAAAAATAATAATATTTTTGTGCCTAATTGGTTGATGTTATTGCATCCGAGTGGATATAAATACGCTTATAGCATTAAAATTAGTCACTCGAACCTAGGATCTTATCAATGAGCTAGACCAAAAATGACCTTCCCCTCTCGGGAGGATTCGAACCTGCACCCTCAACAATGAAAGTTGAATACGCCTTAACGCACACGACTTTCGCACTCCCAACAATTGAATTTAATTTTACAGTTTTTTTAAACTACCATATATATTTTTAAAGCATTATTTCAACTCTTAAAAAAGCAAGTATGGGTTTTCAGTAAATCACCATAAAATGCCGGATTTTAATATTAAGTTGGGGACATAAATAGATAGAATTTGATTGATTATCATGACTTTATATTTGTATAAAATGTTATGAAAAGCTAGGTCAATAACCGTCCTCCGGCGTTATGTAAATATTTTGCAATAAAGGGGGAAAATCCATGACTAATAGGAATAAACCAATCTGTGAACTAACGAACACAATTCCATTTTTGCAAATATATAATTTCTTTAAAGTCTATATTACCTCCGCCGAAGGAGGTATTGTTTTCACTGGCGTTGGTTTTTTGGTTGTTTGTCAGCAGAATAACTCAAAAAGTACGGAACAGATTCGGATGAAACTTTGTGGAGTTGTTGAAAATGCCAAAAGGAACAAGTGATTAAATTTTGGCATCTCTGAGTGCAGAATTAAGATGCAAAATGAGCTAAATACTAATAAATATTTCAAGTTAGCGTACTCTGCCAATAGATGTCGCTGTGCTGTGAAATTGGGTGCCGGGAGCGTCTTCCTCTCGGAATTTTCCGTCGAGGAGAACCCTCCCCCGTCCCTCTACACGCCGCCCCAGTCGTGAAAAATCCGCCTCGGAAGGCTCATAAGGACCCCGTGACGGCGGAGGTTTGCACTCTCTGAGTGTATTATGTCTCTAGTTTAAAATTGTATTACATAGAATATACATAAAATACAATTATAAAATTGTAGGTAGAATTGCGTAAGAAATACATAAATAAACTTATAGTTTAAAATTAATCTACCCTAAATAGATCCAAACTCAAACCAAGTCGATTGCATATTCCATGAATCGTGCCTAACTCCGGGGATCTTTAATTCCAGTGCGGTATATCGAGCTGCGGCAGAAAATAAAATTGGACGATAATAACTTTTTTATTTCAAGAGTGAAGATTGAATTCTACAAATTTGACACTTATAAATATCTATAAAAAATAAACAATTGTTACGGTTTTTTTGTTTGACAGAACACTCGTAAATCATTCTGGTAAATTACATGCTTAGTTGAGGCTATATTGCATGTAACATGTATGTAATATAAATCAAATAAAGGTAGACATATATATCAAGAGACAATGCAATAAAAAAGTGAATTTATGAACGAAGAAAACCTTGGTTGGGGATTTCCTTTTAAACCTTTCATGCGCTACATGTTTGGATTTAAGTCGTAGCTGCTATATTAAAAGTTTTCAAAGATGCATTGTAAAAGTGTCAAGGGCGTCTTTAAGTTACGAATGTCTTTATACTCTTTTTTCTATTATTTTATAAATACTTATTCAATCCTTAATATTATATATATGCTTTTATTATAATGATAATAAGATGTAACTTATATATTCATAAATTAGGTTAAGAGTTTGCATCATAATGAGTCTCTATTATGAACCTTTCTATAATTTTTCTAATGACAAACACTTGCTGTCTCATCATTATCCTTTCTTGGCAAAGGCACCTCTTGAAGATCAAGTCTGCCTTGTTTTGTGGAGAAGTACGAAGAGACATTTTTTCACTTATTTTATTTTTGACAGAAACTTATCCATGCTGTGGAGAACAAGTACGCGTACAGTGTATGAAACAACATTAGTTGTTTTTTGCCAATTATCCTTTAAAAAAATGAAGAAAAAGAAAAACAATATATTTTGATATATCATTTTCATTGAGAGTACAAAATATTTTAGTGGCTTTTCTTTAACTTCATTGATTCGCTGTGATTAAAATATATCAATTGTAAGTCGTTCTTTTCAACCAACTCTATCTTTTTCATACTTAATTTGTTTCAATAGTCGTCACCACAATATGAGAAGGCCTTCCCAATATCTTACCTCTTTAGTGCAAGAGATCCTCGATAGTTTAGGTCTTGAATAATTCTATTCCACTTATCTATCACTATTTCTTCCCTAAGCTGTTATAATCATTTAGACTTTAACAGTGTAAATATATCGTCTTCTATAACCTTATTACACCTTCACGTATCGTCAAACTATGATCGCTGATTATTTATCCCATAGTCTTATATCCTTACAAAACCACATAATACTAATGGCATGTCTCTTAGTTGCTCGTAGTTATAGTTTACGACAAAAAATATTTAGTCGATATTATTGATCTTCTAACCAAAGGATTTGATATATCTTCAAATATAAATTAAATTATTTAGTTATTCAAAACCCTGATTGTATTTAGCGTTATTTATAATAATATTACACATTGTGTTAGTTCTGTCAAATTGTTTTCGTACTGTTTTAATTAACGATTCTCTATCTTAATGTAATCTCAAGGGTTTTTAATATCTTTTGGATTTTTAGATAATAGATAAATACTATGTTTATTGTTGAAGTAAAGTAATGTCAATGAGGAAATATATTAATTACACTCAGAGAGTGCAAATCTCCGCCGTCACGGGGTCCTTATGAGCCTTCCAAGGCGGATTTTCACGACTGGGGCGACGTAGAGGGACGGGGGAGCTTTCCCTCAGACGGAAAATCCGAGAGGAAGACGCTCCCGGCACCCGATTTTACAGCACAGCGACATATATTGGCAGAGTAGGCTAACTTGAAATATTTATTAGTATTTAGCTCGTTTCGCATCTTAATTCTGCACTCAGAGATGCCAAAATTTAATCACTTGTTTTTCTTAAACATTGCAACCACTCCACAAAGTTTCATCCGAATCTTTTCCGTACTTTTTGAGTTTATCCTGATGACAAACAAACAACCAACCACAAACCAACGCCAGTGAAACAATACCTCCTTCGGTGGAGGTAATAGTTATTTGATAAGTATACCATATTTTACAATAATGTTTTCCAGGAAGTGTTATATTCCATAACGGAGAGTGTTAGCTCATTAAAATATTGCTTGCCTCTCAATTATAAGGGTGCTGGATCGAACTCCGAGGGAGGAAGGGGCAATTATGGTAGATCACATGGAAAATAATTTGCATTCAACGGAATAGTTATTATTTTATCATGCTTATTAGTTTCCATTGGGGAGAAAATACATCGAATCAAAGAGGTAAACAAATGTCTAGGAATTGTCCTTCAAAGAATTGTCGGTGACGAAGAAATGTCCGTTTAAGAAAGCTTGTCTAACAATAATATGAGCGATAGCTCACAGAGATAATAATTATTTCTCTAATCTTATAGAATCTGTTATTTGTTATGATTATTGTGTTTATTATGTATTTATATAATCCATCGACCCAATAAGGCAAATAAAATATTTGTTTGTTTGTTTAGCTCCTAAATTGGACCCACCTCACCGGAACTTAATCCGTATCAGCCGGTATTGATACTCTCTAGGAGCTATCTTTATTAATAAATAGTAATTCAGATATTTTAAATCATTAAATGATTTAAAAATGAAATCCTTAAGTTGCTCCCCGATCTCTCCCTCAGGTGCCATCATTTTTAAATAAATAAAATACTTTATCTGAAGTATATTTTTTCTCGCATAAGTATGTAAATAAAAATAATCCACCTTGTCCTTGATGCCTTGTTTTATTAACCCTTGAGGAAATCCTTTTATTTACATATGAATGGACAATGAATAATCAATTACATCCTAGTTTGCAGAACCAAAAGGATAAAGAAAAACTGTCTAATACCGTGACTTGGCGAAAAATGGAATGATAAAGAAGTGAACAAATTGAAGGTTAGACTCTTCTCATGAGGACGACGCATTGGATAACTGGAAAGAATGAAGTTGTTTGTTCTCTCAATGATATTTAGGGACATAAGTGAATTTAAAAAAAATACCAAACATGATATCAACTTTAAAGACTTTCATCGACTTCTGTAAGATGCCAATTTTAATATACTTAATATATATTAGACCTCCAAAAAAACCCACTTTTTTAGTTCTTTTACATATACCCAGCGATTCTGGTTCATTTTTGATGCTGAAAACGAGTAAAAAAAATAAAAAATCTCTAGCATTGTTAGAAATCGGACGTCATGGTGTCAAAGTTTCGTTAGAAGCAAAACTTTTTGTTATTACTATTTGAAAAAAACTAGTTTTACAAAATTTAGCTATGATCAATTGATGACTTTGTTATTATTTGCAAATTTTCGTCAAATAATATTTAGTGCCAATAAATGAACATAAGGGCTGATGCAACCAACCATTTTTAAAGAACAGCTCCTACTAGGGTTCTTTATAGTTTCAGGAAGGAAAAAGAAAAAGAGGGTACTCATGTTGATGCTTTAAGTTATCGTTTAATACGTTTTTAAAACGACAAATGATAGTAGATTTTCCCATCGAATCCCAATCTACTCCCTCTGAATCCCTCTCATCAGTATTGTTACCAATTCTTTTAATTTTGTTTTCTCAAATACAGTTTTTCAATGGAAATGTCATTATGGTAATCTCGTGAATTCGCCAATAGACATTTTGTCAACATATATATTATTATTATATATAAAAAAATATATAATATATAATATATAATATACATTTATATATACTCATTTATATATATATATATATTATATAATAATATATATATATGCTCATATTTGCAATCAAAAAATTATGGATTGAACTATAAATTCCGTAAATGAATCTAACGGGCGTCATAACTAGACGATACCATCAGCTCAATCACAGAGCTGGTAGCGTGACCCGATTGAAACACTTTTGGTTGCGTGAGGAAACGCACGACGTGAAAGTTCAACAGCCTGAAGAATGTTTTGTCGGCTGCGGATGATGAGTCCCAATCACTTCGGCACTGACATCGAAACGGAGTTGCAATTCTTGAGAAAGAGCTCCTTCTTCTCCTTGGCGTTTTTTCGCTTCCGTAGCAGTGAATCCACCACCCCACGAAATAGATCATGGAGGCGATAGAGCTTCTTAATGTATTTTTTCCTCGCCATGAGTGGCAAATAAACGGTGCCCAGAGACGAAGTAGGGAATCGGCGGTGCTACGGGCAGCTAGCTGCGCGTCCGGTCTACCCAAAGACCAAAGATGAAAGCAAAAGTGCCGTATCACCTCTTCGGTTAACGGGAATGGACCTGGTTTGAAATTTCTAGAGTGTAACCAATACCCAGTGCCTCGCTTAAGCACTTCTTCAGTGTCCAGTTTCCATTTTATGTTAAAGGCTCTTGACTGATAGATCAAAGAGTGAAATTGAATCTGATACGGGTTTTTAAATCACGTGTTTATAATAAAAACAGTTTTGATTAAATAAGATTAAATGGGTATTGTATTGTATTTAAAGATAACTTAAAAACATCACTTGAGTACCCTCTTTTTTTTTTCCTTCCTGAAACTATAAAGAACCCTAGTAGGAGCTGTTATTTAAAAATGGTTGGTGCGTCAGCACTTATGTTCATTTATTGGCACTAAATATTATTTGACGATAATTTGCAAATAATAACAAAGTCATCAATTGATCATAGCTAAATTTTGTAAAACTAGTTTTTTTCAAAATAAGTAATAACAAAAAAGTTTTGCTTCATAACGAAACCTTTGACACCAGTGACGTCCGATTTCTAGCAATGCTAGAGATTTTTTATTTAGATACTCGTTTTCGGCATCAAAAATGAACCAGAATCGCTGGGTATATGTAAAAGAACTAAAAAAGTGGGTTTTTTTGGGAGGTCTAATATATATATATATATTTTATATATATATATAAATATATATATATCAGGAAACGACCGGGACACTTTTTTCACCGGGACCCAGGCCAGGCCGGGACTTCAATTTTCAAGCCGGGCCGGGACTGTGATATACTTTTGTTCTTCGTCATTCTGAAAGTGACGACGTTTTTTTAAGAACATATTTTTCCTATTATTTTTATAAAACTTAAAATATTTTTTTAAAAGAAAGTGATGACGTTTTTTTAGAAAATAAACATTAAATAATTTTATAAATTTTTCAAAATTGTTTTCTAAAAAAAATTTCATCGCTAAAATTTAAAATACATTTTCTTAAAGAAAGTGATGACGTTTTTTTTTAGAAAATAATCATTCTAATTATTCTTTTCTAAAAAAAAAAAAAACGCCATCACTTACAGAATGACGAAGGAACGAAAATATAATAAAGTCCCGGCCCGGTGATTTTAGACACCGGGCCGGGACGTTCAAAAGACAGCCGGGACCCTGGCCGGGTACCCGGTCGTATATATATATATAGAATTTATCTGACGTTTATAAAACCTCACCAATTTATAATAAAGTCAATAATTTCGGACTCTTTTGAGCATATCTCCTACAGAAGGATATTTGAAACATTGTCCTTGAGACGTCTAAAAATAAGACCCCATAAATAGGAATGGTCTACTGCCAGGAAGCAAACTATAAGTGCAAAGTCATGCCTTAATGAGCTAAACAACGTAATCATCAAAAAAAAAAAAAAAATCTATATATATATATATATAACTAGAATGCTTTATTTTTTTTAGAAAAATATATTTTACTATAGAATGCCATTCTTTTATATTTATATTTTAAATGAGCACCTCCTTGATTTGTTTCGTCATGAAGCTTCAATTAGAAGGTTAGTAATAATAACAAAAAAAAAATGAAGGAAGTTACATAACAAATTAAAAAGAAAAAAAAACAAATTGGAAAATTATACTTTTCATAGTTTATAATGGGAGCTATTTATATAATGACATGCCTATTTTAGGCTCCATGCCTATTACGAAGATCTTTTGGTCAAAACATGAATCAACCCCATGAAAAAATTGATATTACTATATGATAACATCTTATTAGACTAAGTATACATATTATGTATATGTAATAAAGTGATTACTGAGCGAGCGTCGGCCACGATTGAATTCATTCAAACAGTATTTCACAGTACGCTAGGATGGTACTTAATTTCCATACTAAGATTTAAGTCCATCAATGGACTTTTGCTGTATAATTCACGTCGAAAGCTTAAAAAATCATAGTACTTTCATAGGATAATTCTATTTTTTTTGCCAAAAAAATCAAGTCACTGTTAACAACACAAGTTCGGCCTTCTACGGCTATTGAAGGAATTTGTTTATTTTTACTCTGGCCGTTCCAAATGAAATCAATTTTTTTACAACAAGGGTGCAATTTTTAATGTATAAATTAAGAACTAATAAAGTCCCCCTACCCTATAATTTGTCCAAAATAGCGGATTTGGTCTTTATAAGCCAAAGTTGTAGAGCTATTTGTTGAGCATATATTTATATAAATGCTAGTGTGGTTCTTTTTTGTTTGTTTGTTTTAAAAATAATGATGATTGTATTTTTGTGTTTTATTTAGTTTATGTATATATGTGAGTGTTAGCTTTTTTTTTAGTGGAATGTTGAACTGTTTCTTGTTTTTTTCTTTTGTTTAAGTGTGGATTAAAAAGGGGAAAGGTTGAATAAAGTTGTATAGTCGTACAAAAAAAATGGTGATGGACCGTTAAAACTTCACAGCACAATTACGTAGTATGGAAATGCCAAATTGCACCTGTCAACACTTAGTGTTGACGTGGACAGAATATATGTAAAAAGAGGCTACTCCATAAGAGATAAGTTATATCTTTCAAAGAAGAGTCGTTGTATTTCTTGCAAATATTTAAAATACCAAACAGACTATTTGAACTCAGTGATAAGTATGTTCAACCCTCGATCATATAGAGCGCGACTCGATTCTCTAGAGGTCTATATTAACCAATGTCTTGAAATGATCCTAGGTTTGAGGGACTAGATATAGTAATGATCCCATGCCTTTTCATATCCACACATATTTTGAAATTCAAATAAACCAAGTGGGTAAAAAAAAACAAAGCTAACAACAAGCGGGGTTTTATACTATAAATGTGCTTATCGTTAAACAGGTGTAATTCTTAGAACCATTGTATACTTCATAACATAAACATACATATAATTACGTAAATCAAGCTAGGGTGATTAAACCATTAATCAACCTAATTTTACCATTGTTATTAAAGTTCCTTAAAAATACAAGTAATTTTTCCAATATTACTCTTGATAAGAGAAGTTATACTTTTTTTTTGATAGTCCGCAGACTATAAGCATTTATTTTTCATTTCAAAACAAACACAGAAAAACAAGTATTAAAAATTAGGATAAGATTGAAAACATAAGTAACAAAAAATTAAAATATATTAAAACACGTACCAAAAACAATTATGCTTTAAGATTTTTTAACAATTTAGAATAGTTTTTTGTAATATTTATCACTGAATCACATAAAATTTCTTTTTTGCTTTTATTACATAAATATGGTCCGCCTCTTCTCCCACGTAGAATGATATGAAGTCGTTCTTGGAGGTTGTAATTTTCCAGTGGCTTTTAATTATTCCTATCGTTTCCTCATAAAACTTGAGGAGTTTTCTACAAGACCATAGAAGGTGTTTCGAAGTTTCGGGTTCCTCTCTGCAGAAATAACAGTTTGTTCCTTCTCCACTACCGAAGTGTTTCCCAACTTGGAGTGTTCCGCTGAGGACCCTGTACTTGAACCATTTTTCTGCAGAGGTCAAAAGAGGGTTGTTAAAGGCTTTAATGCATAATTTAATGTCTCGATCTATCTCCCTCCTGGAGAGGTAATTTAAGAAGGGCGAAAGAGTAGCCTTCGTTCCGCATCTTCTCAAGACTTGTGGGGCCACATTGGAAAAAATTATCCTAAAGGGAGTGACAGGTCTATTTTTAAACTTTGGTGGTCCCTGAATGTGTTTTATTCTATGGAAGAGCATCTTCCCTAAAAGGCTGTTTTCAAATTCCATGTACCCCAAACAAGACAACCCTTGGAACGTTGAAAGGTCCTTCCTTAAAGAGGATATTGCATCCATTGCAGGCATTTGCCAACCAAGGTATTCCTAAAACTTAACAATAAGTGGTGTGCTGCTTCGCTCATTTCCTTTAGAAGAGGACACATGAGTGAGGATTTTCTTAAAATTTGAAAATAACCCTTATGGAGGTCTTTTTTAAGTCTTCTTTTTGGGAGATCAGATATTGTTTTATCATTTCTGCCCCATCCTCTGTACAATCTTTTAACCTTGTAAACCATCGTGAGTTCATGTTCTCCACATAGACGAAAAATCGAGAACACCAAGACCACCATATCCGTGAGGATTATGTAGTCTTTTGTGAGAGAGGTTCTTGTACTTGGAGAGAAGGAAATATTTTTCCTTTAGGGAGTTAACCGTGTCACAGGTTATATGGTCGTAAGGAGTGACCTTAAGAAGGTGAATTACTTTTGGGAGAATATAAATATTCCAGCTGATTATTTTATTCCAGAATCCAAGATTGAGTGGAGTGAAAAAGGTTATTGCATTCCTTATCCTATTAATAATTTCATTGCAGTTTTTTGACCCAGAGTTGAGTCCGATCCATGTTCCTAAAACTTTTAAACTTTTTTGGGTAGATATGGATGGCCAAATCGGAGACAGATGATCATTGTGGAGGTTGAGTACTTCGCATTTTTCTTCATTTATACAAAGGCCAGAGACTTTGGAGAAATCACTAAATATTTGAACACACGTGTGAAATTTTGTGTCGTTCGTTGTACATCGCCCGTGGTTAGGATTGTAGTGTCATCTGCATAGACATCTATCCCTTCAATTTCTGATAATTGTCTTAGGAGATGATCAGTTGCAATGATGAATAACATGGGAGCGCTCGGATCTCCCTGGAGACACCTCTATTTATTTGGTATGTGCATTGTTTGGCACCATAGCCAACGGTGTTTTTTGCATTGGAAAGAAGAATGCCAACCAATCTCATCATATAATGACCAAACCCCTTGTTTGTAAGAGTTTTAATTATATGTAAGTGAGAAACTGTGTCAAAAGCCTTTTTAAATCGATGGTTAAAATGGATGTATTAAAATTGGTTTCGTATTTGGTCTGGAGGTTAAAAGGAATGTCTTCGATTAGTTTGCTCTTGACGAATCCGTATTGCGATGTATTAATAATGTGACTCATGCATTCATTTAGCCTGTTACTAATTATGTATGAAAAGATCTTGAAAATGCAGTTTTGCATTGTTAAGGGCGGAGGTTTTTGACAAATCGAGGATCTTTATCTTTTTAGGTATGAGAACCAGTGAGCCAGTGGATGCGTAAGACGGGAATGCACCTACAGCGAGAACTTTTTCATAAAATAAGAGTAAAATCGGGGCAAGGGCTTTAGAATATTTTTATAAAATAAGAGAAGTTATACTTATTAAATTAGTATAATAATAATAGACATAGTGATGACTTTGTTTGCAAAAGATGATTTGCGAGCCATCTTGATATCAACTTCGCACGTTACTCGGCCCTTACATTTAAAATTCCAAACACAAATAATGACACATGGAATTATACTGGTCAATAATTCATTTGTATCCTTCTTGTGCCGTTTGAACACATAATTTTTTTAAACATATAATAAATGTCATCAAAAGTTTAAAGAGCTTTTATCCTAGTTCTCTTTTATTTAAGGTTGTTGGGGGATTTATCTTGAATCATCTTTGGTCTGGGTGGTAAATAACTCCCAATTTATATTATTGTCAGGTCTTTATAGTCCATATAATATTATATTATGTATTATATATATTATTGTATTATATATGTATTATTGTTTTATATATTATTGACGATTTATAATGTTTTGACTAATTTTAATCTGGGTGGTAAATTAACTCCACATTTATATTATTGTCATGTCCTATCTATTATTATGTTATATTGTCGATTTAAATGTTTTGACTAATTTTTGTGTTTAATGTATTTTGATTGTTTAATGTATTTTAATTTGATTTGTTTAATGTATGTTAATTGATGTGTAATTGTATTTCAAGAGTATGACTTTTTGTTTTGAAGCTATGGTTTTATATTATTACCTCCGCCGAAGGAGGTATGTTTTCACTGGCGTTGGTTGGTTGGTCTGTGGTTGGTTGTCAGCAGGATAACTCAAAAAGTACGGAACTGATTCGGATGAAACTTTGTGGAGTTGTTGGAAGTGCCAAAAGAAACAAGTGATTAAATTTGTCATCTCTGAGTGCAAAATTAAGATGTAAAATGAGCTAATACTAATAAAAATTCAAGTTAGCCTACTCTGCCAATAATGTTGCTGTGCTGTGAAATCGGGTGCGGGAGCGTTTCCTCTCGGAATTTCCGTCGAGGGGAACCCTCCCCGTCCCTCTATGCGCCCCTAGTCGGGAAAAATCCGCCTCGGAGGTCATAATGACCCCGTGACGGCGGAGGTTTGCACTCTCTGAGTGTATATATGCCTCTAGTTCTATTTATTTTGAAAATAACTAGTCAGCTATAAATAGCTGTTAGAAAGAAA
>CP045909.1:1310579-1330978 GCA_013387185.1 Caligus rogercresseyi
AATTATTTACAAAAATATTTTTCATTCTTCTGCACTTCATCAATACGAGGATGCAGTCATCTACTTCTTCTGAATGTTCAGCTTCAACTTTCATATGAGAGTGCTGGACATCTGTGGATGAGGTGGTCTGCAGTTTGAGGTTCTTCCATGCAGACTTACCTACAGACATTACTGACGTCTTTCCATTTACTGAGATGGGCTAGAAACGGTCCATGGCCAGTGTATGATTGGACTAGCACTTCATGTTCTCCCCGATGGAGTTGAGAGGTAATCATATACGCAATCATATTTAACAATAAATTTGTCTGATCTAAATGTATACTAATATCTCTCCTACCTTTTTTTGACCGTATAGAGACTAGTAAATTTAACAATTTTCAGCTTTGTTGCTATTTCTCATTGTTAAATTTATCACTCTGGATAAATATATGAATACTTTTTTTGTGCCTATATGGTTCGAGAGAATTGCAGCCGACTGGATATAAATAAGCCACATTATAGCGACATAAACAAGCAATATAGCGATATAATAAGCACTATAGCGATAATATCTATTATAAACATTATAGCGATATAAATAAGCATTATAGCGATATAAATAAGCATTATAGCCATATAAAAAGTATTATAGTGATATAAACAGGCATTATAGCGATATAAACAAGCATATAGTTCAGCCTTAAACAAAGTCACATTATGAGGCCAAAATTAATATGGAGAATATGCAGCTTTTATTCTCCGACCGTTACTTTCCTGTTTAAATTTGCACCGCCAGGCATTCTATATTATATATATATATATTAATATATGGGATATACAGATTATTTATTTGCTTGGTATCCATGTGAATCTGATTCATTTATCAAAATACCACTAGGTATGGGTAAGAGTTCACTTCTGTAACTAAAATAAATACATATGACTTACGCCCAACGACAAAGGTGCATACGACATCATTTACCCTTAAATGTATGTAGCCTTCATTTTCTCTCCAGTGGTATTTAAGACTCACCCATGTCGGACTTTTTGTTTATATTTCCTTTTGAATGCCTTGAGGCGACTATGGACCTATAAGTACCTACCATTTACATATAATTATATACACTTCATTTTCTTGCATTTCTTGGTGGCTTCTTTGTTTAGGACTCATTTTTTTCTTCATTTAATTGATTGATGAAGCTGCTGGAACATTACAAAACATGCTAAGATAACTTTTTACAGGATTGAGAGTATTATGAGGGTTGAGTTTCGGATCCAAGACTATAAAAATAAGGGAGCTCAGTGGACGACGCATGCTCGACTCTCAAAGTTGATGGTTAGACAATCCACGAAGGTAGGCAATTTTTGGTCATTGAAAAGATCCTAAGTTTGAGTGACTAATTTAAACGCTATTATGTTTACTTACAATATCCAGTGGGATATAATTCTATCAAACCATATAGGCAATAAAGAATGCCCTTTTGATTCATTGTTATTTCACAAGAGTTCATATACATAAATGGAAATTGATGCTTTTAATCAGGTTTTCTTGAGTTATTCTTAAACTGTCTTTTAACTTCATTCCTTGTGTTTGATCTCTATATATATTGATGTATGATAAGATTGCGGTAAAGGATCTCTTAGATCATTACAATGATATTGATATGTGCAAAAACAAAAGATGTTATTGATAATATAAGTCAAATTTATCAAGGATAAAGTGGAAAATTCTTTACTTGCTTAGTTTCTTTGATTTTAAATGATGTACATTTTGCGCTTAATTTTATTATACTTACTCTATATTTAATTGAACGACATGAAAGTAAAAATGATTTTCTTTGGAATATAGCAACACTCTCATTACAACAGTAGGATTTATGCTGTTTTTCTATCCTTAAGCCTTCTTTGGTTGACCAAATCATTCTTTATTCGAAGAGACACATTATAATTTTGCATGTTTCTAGCTCATTCTTTTATATATGTCGCAACAAACAATAGAGATTCAGTAGAATTGTTGATTCTTCTGATAAAGATTAGGATACTTATCTCCTCTGGGAGAGATGACGACTTTTATTATGGAGATAATGTTTTACAATGTTGAACAAATTCTTATTTAATTTACGATTTCTATTTTAATTTTGGTAAAATAATATATTTTTTGAGTTCAAGTAAGCAAATGCGACGCAATGTTTTACTAACAATGTGTCTATATCACTGACCTATATAATAACAATTTGATACTCATCTGAGTATAAATCAGACATGATAAAAATGTTGAATAACATGGTCCTACCCCATCTCCATATTTAAGTAGCCATCCCTCGTATAAAGAATAGTACTCCTACTCTTTTCGAGCAGAGTCGTTGATCTCTTGATATAGATCACGATCGTAGTCCACTCCTAGGAGAGGATACGATCGGATCTCTAACAGGAGAGTCAACGACTCTACTGGATCTCTATTGCCAAGAACAGCAAAATAAAAACTCAGGGGTGTCTTTACTTATTCGTACGGTATATGTTTTTATCTGATATTACCCTTTATTGTACTTAATGTATCTCACGGAAAAAGGGTTTTTTATGAATAAATTTATATACAAAGTTTCTTTGCAAAAAGAGAAAGAAACGCCTGTTGCCCCATCTGGTGACGTATTTATGTAAGAAAAGGAGAGAAGGATAGATAGGAGCAGAGAGACAAAGAGAGAGAGGGACAGAGAGGACAGAAGAAAGAGATAATCTACTACAAGTAATGTATTTATGTAAGAAAAGGATGGAAATAGAAAAGAGGGACAGATAGCAGCAGAGAGAGGGAAGAGAGTTTTCCGCTACATTTGAACAAACATTATAACGTTATTTTTTATGATGCTGTCATTTTCAAAAGTCTATTATTTGTCCTCTCCTCTTTTTAAAAACTCATTTCCCCCCATAAAAAACAGACATTTTTATGAACGCGTTTAACTCTTTTGTCTATAATGCCTTCTATGTATACAAAATATATATGTTAATATGTTGTTGAGGAGTACGAACGTGACTTTTAAACCCCGTAATAACGAAGGAGGAGTCAACCACAGCCACAGAGGCGAAATAAAGGAAAGTATTTTGCATATTTTTTTTTCCTTCACAGAGATTACATAAAATAACCCCCCATGACTATAGTACTTCCTATCCCTTTAATAGAAACCCTACGTTACATATTATATACGAGAGACTACTTTATTTTTTTGCAAGCAGAAAGTAGGTCATCACCGCTAGGGCCTAAGAGGATCTTTTTTAAATTATATATGTATTTTTTTTCTTTGTTTGAAAGTTCCAGGACTGTGAAGAAGGAAGGGTGGATACTTCTTCTTCCCCCTTTTTCTTTCTTCGTATGACGTATCCCGTTGAGGAAATGCTTTAACAAAAAAAGCATTTGTAATATAATCAAATATGGTTAGAGGTCTTTGAGGAGTTGCTATGAGAGGATATATATATGTTAGCAGATTAATCCTCACCGATTGTACATTATATAAACTATCAGTAACAGCAATTAATCCACACCGATAATGCATTGTTTAAACTTCCGATATCAGCAAATTTTGGCACTGATATTTATATATTAATTTTTTAATAAAATTTAGTTTTAAAATTGTTTTTGATAAATTTCATCACAGATTACAAATATTATATGCTATTATAAACAAAATATATTGGAATAGACTATAATAATCCCTTTTTTAGGATATATAATAGGAGTAAAGAAAGCGATATTCCTTGAAACATAACAAGAACAGAACGCTCTTTTTTGTTGCATCATATGTCAAAGAGTTTTTCTTTACATAATAAAGATATTTTAGACTGATAGAAGGAGATCTTACTTGGTTCGTAAGCATAAATATATTCTTGTTGAGAACACACAATGAAAATGTTTTTAATGGACTGTTGTTATTTTTTTAATTGATTTAACTATATAGAATTGATAAATATAATGCTCTAGTTAGGGCATCATCGAAGTATATTGACATACATATTATCCCTTATTTTAATCTTTTATTGACGTTATGATATTTGATTATATGTTAATGTGTGTGTAATCCTTTATTTGATTTAAATTATCAGCTTTTGCTCGTCCGTTTTAGATAATAATATTTAAAAAATATATATAAAAACACATCATTCCTGTGTATAAACCCATACACACTATATATATATAAACATTAAAAACACGTATAAAATTAAAAGTACTAAAATAAATAAATCCCCCTAAATTGGGGTACTGCGGCCAATGGTCCTGGCTACGTCCCTTGCCGCAGCTAGTGTCATGGCCGACCTCAGGGACTCAAAATTGTTCCACACAGACACTGCGTGGGACGCAATGTGTCTGTGCCGCCCCTTAATGGACACGCCACCGAAGTCGTAGACCTCGTCGGTCTCTTTGGGGTTGGGAAGACGAGATCGCCAATGGTTTCTGGCACCACATCCCCCATCGTTGGAGTGGAAGCACTTCCAGGTCTCTACTGCCACAGCCATGACGGTTATCTCGTTGAGGGAGGGAATTTTTGCAATACTAAGGAGATCCTCGATCCGAATGTGGTCCCGTCTCCTGCAACCGGCGATGCTCTTGCCACGTCATTGATGGCGACCTGGACGGCCCTGTGTGCGCATCCGGTTCCTATTCTTATCAAACCTAGGTGTCGTCACGACGCGGCTGCATACGAGAGCTTACCAACCATATGTCATAGTTGACTGGAGAAGTATAATTTTATTACACTTCTTAGAAGTATTCTAGTATTGCATACGTTTAAAACAAATTTTAATCAATGACTCCATTGTGTTGATAGTTACAACAAAAAAATACCAGAAAAAATGCTTTATTTGTTTTGTAGAGGGAATTTACGGTTCGAGTTTTATAGTTTCAGTGGCTTATGAATTGTTAAGGAATATTCTCTGTCCAAGGAATAGCCTAATATCATAGATGCATAGAAGGTTGGTATAAAATGATGCTACCGATAATACATTGAGTATCGTAATACTCATAAATAATTCATAATAAGTGTACTCATTCGTAATGAGTCCGTTTAAAAATATATTGTTTTTCTTCGGCTGCAAGATATGGAGCCTTTGCCCTCAGATTCCACATTCTAAGCAAGTGGCGTTATGGACTTTGCCGTGGATATCGTCAAAGTTTTTCCTCAGTGGTCCTGTCATTTTTACTCTTGTTTGAGACTCATTGTTAGAAGATATAAGAGGACTTCAAATGACATCATCGAGGGAGCCGTGCAATAAAGGATGTTCTTATATACTATTTACAAAAGGTTGTTTTCTCTATTTCATGTAACTCACTCCCACTATATATATTTAGATTATGATGTTTTAATGATGTGATGGTCTTGCTTCAGAGGGTTACTTTTATACTACAATGTTCATTTATGATTTTGTTATCACAACCCCTCATGCTCTTTTTATTTACTATTGTATATATTATTTTATGTATGATTTCAAATAAAGACCCATAAAAAAAATATTGTCAAATTTACGTAAAAAACTTAAAAAAAATAATTATATACATTACGATGCATGAAAATAAGAATCCTTAATAATATACGCTAAAAATATATATATTACATCCAGTATATGATTGTATAATGGAAGTAAAAGAAAAAGCTTTTGATTAATAGATATATTGTTGTTATCTACCTGAAATTAGACAGGGGAGCCATAATCTGTCATCTACTACACTCTAGGCGTCAATCAAGATTATCATCACTTCACACTATTTATTACTATCCTTCATTATCTCTGATTGATAGTAGTTACTACACAGGGACGCATGATGGGAAAATGTATATTCGAAAAAAGGAACTACTATTAACTTGTATATGCCATCAAGGATGACTAACGCTGCGATCTTTTTTGTAGGCTTATATCACTAATAATACTGACTTGAATCATGATTATAATTATAATAGTCTTATTCATCCCTGTGTTTCATAGAGCTGACCATCGGCTTAAATTTTGCATAGATTCGGGAGTTCTATATATATATATATAGTAAAATATTAATAATTTAATAATTCGAGTTTTTTACAATCTCCTTTATTATTTATATATTCATCAAAAAACTACATAAATAAAACAACAGTGTATATTGAAATATCATCTAAAGAAAATTTGTAACAATAAAAATATCATATGAGCTGATTAATTAAAATGTATTTGTACAGTATTCTTTTGATTTTTACTTTACTAAATACCTTTAATTATATTCAAATACACAAAATAGAAGAAATATGTAAAACGAGCAACTAAAAGTCAAAGGAATCATATATCTTTTGTAAGGATCTGCTTGCTTCGGCTGCATAAATTATATATATATATATATGTTTGTGTGTGTTATGTATAATCCACTATTCCTTACAAAGACATCTGTTGTTTCAGCTCTTCAATGATTATATTTTTTTAAATTCTAGATTTTTGAAGAAAATATATTAATTACCTTCCTTTTATTCTTTATTTCAGACCAGCAATTTCATAATTTTTTTTCATAAGTATTAATTAGAAATAAAGAAGATGTGCAGTTTTTATAATACACGTTATTGTTGGAAAAGAAAAGGAAAATAATAACTAGAGGCATGTATACACTCAGAGAGTGTATACCTCCACCGAAGACGGAAGAGGAAGAAGTTTAAGCTACGTCACTGGGTTAACATAGTCCTGAGCTGATAATGAACAGTAATACGTCAATGAATATTTTTTTTAGCGTTTGTTCTTTCCTACTCCCTGAATAGAGACCCCATTTCATTAATATTAGTAGTAGTATTTTGCTCATTTGCATATTAAAAAAGCATTTAGAGATGCCAAAATTTAATCACTTGTTCCTTTTGGCATTTCAACAACTCCACAAAGTTTCATTCGAATCCGTTCAGTACTTTTTGATTTATCCTGCTGACAAAACAACAAACAACAAACCAACAAACGCCAGTGAAAACAATACCTCCTTCGGCGGAGGTAATAAATACAGTTGGTGTTATGCCATCAGTATCACTTTATTAACGGTTTTGGAGGAATGAACATCAATTCAGGGGGAAGAGTATCATCCTTAAAAGTACTAATTCATGCCTCTTCTTCATAGACCTCGATCCATGCCATTGTCAAATCATTTGAATGCAATACTCCTATAATTATTAATTAATATTTGATAAAACTCTTATATGAAGATATCATAATATCTTACGATAAATGGATCATAGATCTGATGGATATAGAAAAAGAGGCTTTCAAAAAAAATATTGGTGAGTTTCCGAGATGAAACCTTTTTGTTATCCCCAAAAGTTTTTAAATATTGCTTATTGAAAATGGATGACAAAACAAGTCACAGTCATTCATACATCAACTAAAATTTTATTATTATCCATAGACCGGAATGATCCATCTAAGAATGTTTGCACTCACAAACAATTAAGAACATAAAAAATATATTTAAGATTAATCCAAGGATATCATCTTTTTTTGTTTTTGTTTTATCGCTTGATTTTTTTACGTAAATTTTATATACATTTTTTAATTGTCAATTGTAATCATATTTTTTTGTGGCTAGTGTGTCAGTAGTCGTATTAGTTTCTTATTTCACGATCCCACCCCACGTTCATTTATTATATACAGGAAAGGAGTGGGACAATTTATCCACCGGGACAATTATTCGCCGGCCTTATACAGGCCCCAATATGCCATTGGGAGGCTGTCAAGGCCGTTTATGTTTCTTGAGGCCATGGCCCACCATGAATATCCCGGTACTCCCGCTGGCCACTCCGCCCCTGATTATATACATAATATTTTTGTCCACCCATGTCCATGTTTATGCCATAATATGAAAGGATATCACGCATATTGATGTCCAGTTTGGGTTGTTGAGTTGACTAGATACTATTTCTACTTTTTGAGGCTATTCATTAAGGAAAATATCTACTCTTCTATCTGTGTATACATACAAATATATGGAATTCCCGAATGGAGTCCCCATGAAATAATCAGAAAAAAATGAGTGATGCAAAATCATCAGCTATGCATTTATCTCCACATGGGCAGATACAAACTATAAAACATAGACCGATAAATGAAAATAAGGAAATGATGTGCATTAGTTAGTGAAAAAATGATAATTTGCATTGTTTATATTTGCCATGTTGCGCTATGAACAAAGAAATTTTCTATAATAAAAAAAGTTGGTGCATTAGTAGAATTTTATAAGGTATACCTTGATGAGTTCATGGAAAACTAATAAACGGGGAGAATCGTTTATTTAATTATTTATATTGCAATCTTTCCTTGTTGGTAAGGACAACAAATCTTTTTTCCAATGATCGGTTGAAAGGGATGTATAAATAATTAAACATGTTAAATATCTGAATTTGATGAGATCAGGGAGAAGGCATGGATATATATATATATATATATATATATTATTTCGCCTTTTCTATCCTCGTTTGAGCCTTTGAATAAACTTTCATTCCCTCAAGACACCCCATTTTATGCAATCATTCATTTTGCGTACCTATATTTATGTACATATATATTACTCTCCTAAGATCCTTTACATGTTTTGCAGGTTTATTTATTTAAGGGTGCCTCCTTGCTTGCCTCACACACTTTCACCATGAAGACAGGAAGAAAAACCAAAATTGCCCACACCCAATATAAGAAAATACATGCATATCAAAATCTCTGGTCCATATTTGTTTTTCTATAAGGAGCCATGACTAATATGTATGCATGGATGCATAATTACAAATGTGCATAATATATATATCTGACCACATACATTTGTTCCTTCAAAGTACATTTTCCAGTATTATAGAAGCATGTTAAAGCATTTGATTTGCAATTGATTAATTACAATAATATGTTTTTAAGACTGTATTTGTTTATAGTTACTTTTTATAGTTTGTGCATATATAATTTGATATAATTATATGTAATTAAAAATATTAGTGTATAGTTACAATTCCAAAACTATAGTTATAGAGCAGATATAATTATCAAATAAAGTAAACATATATTCAAGTAAAGTAATTGCAAGAATAAAGCGATATGACTACCGCAAAATAAGATATCAAACGTATTATACATCTAAAATAACACAATGTTTAAAAATTATGAGCTTAATACAATTATATCTAATTAAGCGTAATAGTGTATAATTACATTCTTAAACATAAGTTTAGAGCAGATCTGATTCATTAATGTAGTAAACATTTTATATAAAATTAATTACAATTATAAAAGGATATAGCTCACGTAAAAAAAAAAAACGTAACACACATCTAAAATAACACAATGTACAAAATATCTAAAAGTTCATAGAGTAAAATTACTGACCAAAAAAATGTTTCTGAGACAATGGTATTTACTTATACAAAGAAATATATTTTTTAAAAATGGTATTGGGCTGTGTAGATACGCAGTTTTACACATGTAATTAATGAACTAATGGTTTTCTTACATATCGGACCTCATTAACACAATCATATATTTGATCAGTCATATTCGCTCGTTGAGTAAAACGTCAGCTGTGCTATATTTTTACTGAATGTAATATAGACTCACTATAAGAAGTGATGAAAAAACTCAATAAAAATTGATGGAAGACTTTATATTTGAAGATATATATATATATATATATATATATATACATATATCAAATATCGTCAGTGAATTATCGAATAAGTACATGTCAAGTTAAAGTTCCTATATTTAGTACCTTTTTTTGTTTTAATTAAAACCCCTTACAAGAGGCTAAGATGTGCCTTTTTTCTATTATAGTTATATCTATTTGATCCTTTTTGAGGGTTTTTTTTATATTTTGAGCAAGCATGTCCATGATACACAGGTAAGATTGCATTTTCTTATTTACCATTCCTGTAGATGATAAATGTATGTATATGTATATCCGGAGTCTTTGAGTAATGACCATCTTTAAATAAAAAATATATATATAAAGTTCCGGGTAGAAATCCATCTAAAGGAAAGTCAAGTTCAATAGAATTGCTTTTTATAATAACCTGAACTTCGTCTTTGTTAATTCACTCTGCACGTCATTGAAAAAGTGTGTTTTACCACGAATAAGAATGCACAGTAGGGGGTATTATAGAGACCTAATTTTGAGATATCAAACTACCACCCCCCACGAAAGTTGCGTCATTAGGAACTAAATGATCGTAGAAAAATGGATTTTGATTTGACCCCCCCCTTACCCCCCCCCCCCAAATTGTGTTCAAAGGTTTGTTTATGAGGCAAAAAATTTTGTTGTTACTTATTTTGAAAAACTTAGTTTTACTAAATTTAGCTATGACCAATTATGACTTTGTTATTTTTTGCCAATTTTCGTCAAATAATATTTAGTAACAATAAATGAACATAAGTGTTGACGCATCAACCATTTTTTTAAACAACAGCTCCTACTACTGTTCTTTTATAGTTCTAAGAAGGAAAAAGATTAAAATGGTAGTCATATTGATATTTTTAAATACGTTTATTTTTCACATCTTAATTTTCATGCAGTAAATTTGCCACATAAAATTAAATTGTATATTATTTCTTTATTTTAAATGTAGGGAGTTTTTTATTGACTCCATGGTTGATAATATATATCCATGACATTGGCATTCAGGATTTGAAAAGATCAGAACGAAATAAGAGGAACTATCCAAAGGTTGCAATCATGGCTGACAGATTTAGATTGTCTGATACTGAGCGCAGCGTATGAGGAAATATCATCAAGGATCCTCAAAAAATGACACTCTAAAATCGGAATTCATTGGTTTGACTCACAAATAGACGCAACGAAAGTGGGTTGAAGCTTGGAAATCGACGAAAAATATTTTCTCAACTGATAAAGAGGAGCATCTACTCATTGTTAAAGGTAACTTATTATTTTAAAACTTAATATCTTTAAAAAAATATTTTTAGAACTCGGCCATGAATACATTGATCACGTATCACCAACAAGTGGCAAAGCAGAAAATCATGCAAAACAATTACTTTCAGTGATCGAAGAACATCAAAGCCTTGATACTTTGGTCGCTGTTGTGTGTGACGGATGCAACACCAATGTCGGAATATAGTGAGGAGTAAAAAAATACTGGAGTTATCTCTTGAAACCACTTCAGTGGATTATTTGTCTTCTACACATGAACGAGTTACCTTTTAGAGAAGTTTTTAAACATTTAGATGGCGCACAAAAAGGACCTCGGACTTATGAAGGTCCCATAGGAAAATTAATTAATACTGACCTTACCAAAAATCCAATATTTTTATTGTTGAACGAAAAGTAAAATACTTAAATCAACGATTAGTGGATTATTTAAGATCAGATAAAAAATATTTATATGAAATTACATTAGGTATACAAATTTCGAATTCAAGCTTTTGCTACAGGTCTCCAGGAGCATTACTAAAGCAAGCACAATTTAAGATCCTATATTTCAGAAAAAGTCCATGTGAGTCTCACAAAAAATGAAGGCTTAAAGCATTACCAATTCGCCGTAACTTTATTACAAGAGGTTGGTGAAGATTTAACCCCTTCAATTGAAAAAGTACTCAAGAGAAACGCTTTTTTGCCAACCCTGAAAATATATTGCTTGCAGGCCTAATCAAAAAGAAATGGAAACAACAATATTTGCCCAGGAAAAATATTTTTTCCAAGAAAGAATATGTAAACACAAAGAAACTTTCAACTACCAACACTATCAATTTTAATTCCAAGCATTTTTTAAATCTTATCGACTGGTCAAATATAAATTTGTTTATTCCTTCAATTTTGCATTTTTTGCCTGAGGAAGATCTTATAAAAGTAAAAGAACATCCTTTAAAAGTTAATAATTATCCTTGCCATTCACAATCAGTGGAAAGAGCTGTGAAACTAGTAATGGAGGTATCTGCCAAAGTTTAGGGATATAATCAACGTCATTGACATATGTGACGTGAGAACACTATTTGAATACAGAACGAAATATAAGAAAAGGAGAAAAACTATTATACGTATTTTTTGGCTATATTTACTTAATACAATGATGCTTCCATTTTTTATGATTTGAAATTATACGTTCTATATACAAAAAAAAATATATATATATATATTATCAACTATGGAGTCAATAAAAAACTCCCTACAGTTAAAATAAAGAAATAATACACAATTTAATTTTATGTGCCTAATTTACTGCATGAAAATTCAAATGTGAAAAATAAATGTATTTATAAATAACTTAAAAATATCAATTTGAGTACCCTTTTAATATTTTCCTTCTTAGAACTATAAAAGAACAGTAGTAGGAGGTGTTGTTTAAAAAATGGTTGGTGCGTCAGCACTTATGTTCAATTATTGGCACTAAATATTATTTGACGAAAATTGGCAAAAATAACAAAGTCATAAATTGGTCATAGCTAAATTTAGTAAAACTAAGTTTTTCAAAATAAACAACAACAAAAAAGTTTTGCTTCATAACGAAACCTTTGGACGCAATTTCGGGGGTGGTAAGGGGGGGGGGTCAGATCAAAATCCATTTTTCTACGATCATTTAATTCCTAATGACGCAACTTTCGCGGGGGTGGTAGTTTGATATCTCAATATTAGGTTTCTATAATATCCCCTAATGTACAGGGCATCATCTCAATGGATGATATAGGCGATCCTTACCTCTCTTCAGAAGAAACTCAGTGACTCCACGCCCGTTCTTTACTTCCTTTAAGGAGGGACTAAGGGACTCTTAATCAATCTTTACATCTTTGTAGAGAGGACTGGGTGACTCCTTGATCAGGCATGGTATGATTATCTTCCGAAGGTAATAACAACCACCAATAAATAACGCCGTCAGAAGCATCGTTGGATGTAAAAGACGGGATCACATCCACATCGGAGACTTCCTTGAGAGAGCAGGCCTTCCCTCCCTCACGAGGTGGCCGCCAAGGCAGTGGCCCTGGAGACCTGGAAATGCTTTACTCCAACGACGGTGACGGCGGTGCCAGGAACCCGGTTGGTGACTTCGTCTTCCACATCCTGAGGAGGCCCATGAGGTCCACCACTTCAGTAGCGTATCCACCCAGAAGAGAGACGACCTTTGCATGCCACACAATATCGGTGTGGAACATGTATAAAGCTTTGAGGTCGGCCACGACCCTTCACGCTGCCAGGACCGCAGCTAGGGCCATTGGACGCTGCGTGCCCACATAATCCATGCTATACTTTATTTTATTTGTTCTTAGTTTTTCTTTTAAACATATTTTTACTGTTTTTATTTATTTATTTTAGACTAGTTACAAATGTAACTAATATGCCCAATGGCAAATATACTCGATTACAAACACTCTTTTTTAGAAGACTGCGGACTTATCAATCCAGCCCAGGTTCATTAATCAGCATGGATACTGAGGTTGCAATCATTGGATGAACAAGATGACTGCATCTTTATATTTGAATTTGCATTATCAGTGTGGAACTTTGATTCAGTGAATTCATTAGACTACTCTGGGATCTCCTCTTATCTAAGAAGTATCGACTGTAGATAACAAACACTTCAAATATTGAATGCTTTAAACATCACAAAATTATTCCAAAGGTATAGACCAATAACTAATGCACTCAAACCCTTTCACTACATATTTACGCATGAATCAATTCATTAAAGAAAAAGAATGGAAAAAATCATTTTCTTAAACAAACTCAATCAATGGCACCATATAAATTATTATACACACACATGAATGCATAGATCCTCTTGATACTTCTCATGCTCCATCAATTTACAGAAAATAGGTCTCTTAGAGATGATGATTTGGACCACCTAACAGGCCATTATAATGCAATAAAGTAGGGAGCTTCCCTTATCCTGCAGCGCCTTTTCTCCTCTTATTTGAGACTTTACATTCAACTCAATTTATTTTTTGCGGGATTTTATTGTTTTTATTTATGCATATTAGTAGTAGGAAGGTCTTCCTTGTACTGGCCTTGCGTGATGGGAGTCTAACAAAAATAGTGCCTTGGGAGAGACATAGAATTAGAGATAGAGTAATGCATGGAGTAACCAAATTAGGCTCTCGGAAATTGGAGTGCTCAAAAAGTTTACTGAATTACTCTTTATTTCGCAACGATTACGTGTGACTCGTCACGTAGAATACAAAGAAAAATGACTTTTAAGGAATAAGTGTGAAATGATTATACACTATTAATTACAAAGTGTTTCCCTCCTAATCCACCAAAACACTTTTGTCCCTCTCTAGTCCATTCATAAAAATACGTGAGGGTTCGTCTGCTGTCGAGTAAGGATGCTCAAAACCAATTATATATATATATATATATCAGACCTGTTGATTTATCGTTCATTTTTTTGTCGTTCGCGAACGATGAACGACAAAGTTTTTGACAAGCGACGAATGATAAGGAAAATTCCTTATCGTTCGTTTCAATTTAAAAAAACGATGAAAGACGAACGATAACTGTTGGCGAACGACAAACGAACGACGAACGATAATTTTTTGCGAACGTCAACAATTCTGATATATATATATATATATAGCCTGTCCCGTTTTCAGGTCAATCGCTCCGATTTTTTGCTCCAAGCACTTTTCTGCTGCGTAGTGATGAAAAAATGAGATTGAGAAAGTTTCAGCCTTCAAAGGCCATTTTTGTGACTGCACAAGTCACTCAAAGTTTCAAAAAGGCCGTTTTTGGGGTCAAAAATGGCAATTTTCAAGTGGCTTGTGCTGTCTGAGTTTTAGTGATATCGAGTTAACTTCTTTTCCTAAGGGTTGCTTGAAGTCTCATCTTTCAATAAAATTTTTGGAGCAATCAAGCAAATAAATATTTCTATTGTTTTTGGCCCGTTCAGTAGGCCTCTTTTGGCCCAAAATAGGCATTTTTTGTTTTTTGCTAATATTTGCCCTAAAAGTTATCTTAGCAATTTTATTATTTTATGGCAAAATAATTGCCTTGTCATAATGCACGTTTTGTGCAATTTTCATAATAATCAAGAGGATATAGACGTTTTGATAGAAAATATTGTGTTTATTGTTATGAAATATTGTTCATTTGCAGAAATAAAATCACTATTTATACTTTACAATATTATTTATTTCCTCATGTAATAAGTTTTTTTATTATAATTTTACTAACTTTATATTGGTTTTTAAGATGAGTAAAATAACCTAGCATGTAGCACGTAAAATATTATTACTCATTTTTATTTACTACAAAAATAATAAAAAGTTGGTTATGCAACTAATAAATAAGATATGTAGATATAATGTGAATAGTTTAATTCAGTCTCACAAAAATATTGAAATATTGAATGCAAAAAGATCAATCGAGAAAATTTTCCAGAAGATACACTTCCAAATGTTTTTATAAGTAGCATAACAAAATACAGATTTTTATTGTACATGGATGAAAAAGAACATACAAAACAAGCAAACAAAAATATTTTGAAATATTAAAAGCTTTGAAAAAAATACTGATTGAAAATAAAATGCAAAGATTATTGGCAACCTATGAGCATTTTATATGTATCCGAATTCAAAACAACTTTACATAAAACTCCCTACACCAATACACCATACTCGGTTTATGTCGAAGTTCGTTCATTACATTAAGTTGGAGAGTCTTGGCCTTACAGAAGGAAGTAAAATAATTTCAGCAATAATTTCTTTATACAATTCCAGATGTTTTTTTGACAGCACACCAAAATACGTCTTCACCAAAAGAGATATAGAAGCTGTTTGGAAAATGAAGCTTTATTAACACAGCAATCCATCACTTTACGAAAAATGTTTGAAGAGTATGTTTAACCAAACTTGGCATTTACATGGAAGTACATGATTCTTTAAAGTCTTGAAGACGAAATCTTACCGGATCAAGAAAGGTTGGACATTACAATTCGATTACTATAAGAAAAAAATAAAGATATTTTTAACAAGATATAACCAACAAAAATAAAAAAAGAAACAATTAGTATAGTTTCGCACCCCTTTTCTCTTTTCTTATGTTTAACTTGCTTGTAAGGGTCAAAGAAAATATGGAATGGGTGAGACTACCTACATAGTACTGGCATCTTATATCTCATAATACAGAATTAAAAATAAATTAATTAAGGAATAAATAAAAAAATTAAAAATATCAAATATGACTTTCAAATAAGTCACAGTATATGAATAGATCTCTAGGGGGACCATCCACACAAAAGGGTAGTGCGCTGAGTGGTGTGGAAGACGTATTAACATTTTACGTAGTTATTTTACTCATCTTAAAAAACAATTTAAAGTTAGTAAAATTATAATAAAAAAACTTACTACATGAGGAAATTAATAATATTGTAAAGTATAAATAGTGATTTTATTTCTGCAAATGAACAATATTTCATAACAATAAACACAATATTTTCTATCAAAACGTCTATATCCTCTAGATTATTATGAAAATTGCACAAAACGTGCATTATGACAAGGCAATTATTTTGCCATTAAATAACAAAATTGCTAAGATAACTTTTGTGCAGTCACAAAAAATGGCCTTTGAAGGCTGAAACTTTCTCAATCTCATTTTTCATCACTACGCAGCAGAAAAGTGCTTGGAGCAAAAAATCGGAGCGATTGACACTGAAAACGGGACAGGCTAATATATATATATATATATATATCAGAATTGTTGACGTTCGCAAAAATTATCGTTCGTCGTTCGTTTGTCGTTCTCAAAATATGTAATTTAGTTGCCATTTTTTGAATTTTTGAAATATGTATTTTTTACCAAGTTTGAATGTTTTATTCATTGGTAGTTTTGCGACAATTTGAAGTCCCAGCCCTATATATATATATATATATATATATTATTATATTATATATATATATATATATATAATATATATATATATATATATATATATATATAATATATATATATATATATATACATGTGTGTTTGTGTGTATTCGATACATATACTGATATAAAAATAACCGAATCAAAAACAACTTTCATAAAATCATTCATTTATTTAGTAGTATGAGTTGTTATGTACCTCCATCTGATCTTGACTCTCGAAATATTACTCTGTTATCGAAGGAAAAAAGCTCTCGTTGTTTTTATATCTCTATGATTCACATACCTAACTGATAGCTGAGTGAACAATAGCCTCAATGGAAAAAGAAGGAAAATAATCGAAGCCTCAACTGATGATATCGATCTTACTTTACAATTATGACTAAATATATATTCTTATTTATCTGATATGTAAATATGTTTTTTTTACATATAATTACCATTATATGGTAAATGAATCTTTTTCATTTATATGCTTAAGTAGAGAAGGCTAGCCCACATTTTCTCCTACCAATTCACCGTTTCCGACAAGTCTCCCTAAAAAGTAACTTTAAGTCGCCCAACATACAAACCCATCCCTTTTTTTTTTCCACGGTAAGATCTTTATTCAGCTTGAATGTATATATAAAAACATAAACATGAAACTGAATATAAAATAAGAAAATTGTGTTAAAAATACTAACATAAATAAACATTTTAGTTTAAAATTATTTTCCTACTAAAAGATCCATCCCTTTAAACTTACCGTGCCTGATGGCCTCCAGAAGGACTGTGACAATGAAGATATCTTTCAAGGACAATTACAATCCACACTTCAATATTTCACCGACATGTACGAGTACAAGGCGTCCCTGATTGATTTCGTCAAAAACGGCCCTGTCCGAAGTCTACTTGCTGAGTAAATATATCCCCCCAAACACCGTCAATGTCTTATTCCCTACATTGTACTCCCTTGCAATGGCTGGATGTTCAAGAACCTTCTCGAATCTTTTTCTCTTCCAGGTCAATGAAATTATTGTTACGAGATGTACTGTGGTGATCCTCAGAGGTCTTGGGTGTTCTCTGGGTAAAAAGGCTATAGGGTTCTTCTCCCCCTCCAGCCTATTTCTGAATTTTTAGACGGTCAAATGTGAACAAGAATACATTGATCTTATTGCTTTTAGTGGTAACAAAGTCATGATTAAGGTGCATCTCTTCACTGCACCCAAATTTCCATAGATGATCATAAGGAATGGAAATCTGGAGCTTAGCCTTGGTGCTTACCGATTCACTGACTGTTTTTGGCCGTGAAAAAGAGAGAGGGGGTAAAGAGAGGGATAGAAGGAAAGAGAGAGGGAGAGAGAGGAGGAAAGAGAGGGAAGAAGAAAAGTGAGAGAGAAAATTCTCTCTCTCTTATACCCTCTACCCTCTCTTTTTCACAGACAAAAACAGTCATAGAATCTGTAAGCACCAAGGCTAAGCTCCAGATTTCCATTCCTAATCATCATATATCACTCCCTTTGGCTGCAAGTCTGCTAATCGGCGAGAATGAGTTTTTGGATCATGCTTTGACGATCGGATACGTAGTCTTTGAGATATCCATATTTTAGTAGTGCAACGATTTGAAATCCCTACCCTGTATATATGACTAATAATAACATTGAAGTATATAAAAGAACTCCCTCACATTAACTCAGAAATAACAACAAAATAAATAACCCTCATGTGGGCTTATTTTTTAAACTTTAATTGGATCCTTAAGTATGCATAGATAAAAGGGAAACTGATAATTAATAGCTAAGAAGAATGGGGGGAAATACATCCTTAAGATTTAAGTAGTTTAATTCGTGGAAAATAATAATCATAATTATAATGGATAATATTTTGTACATGGGATGATGTTAAGGGCAGAGGTGATTTTCTCTACATGCTTATAGGGTGAAATCTAGAATAATTAGAATTGGACTATTTTAAGTGTACTCGTTTTTTGTTTGTTTTTTTATTCCATGGTTCATTAAAAATTATACATGCACAAAAAGAGCATGTTTATAAAATGATGTTAATGCGTAAAAAACATAATTAAACAATTATTTTTTTAAATTACATATGAGCAAAAAATACAAAACAATTTTAATAATATAAGTTGTCGGGATAAAAAACAAATATACACCATATATTTTTCTATTTTAAATACTTAAATTTACGTATGAAGTGTAAATATATATTTTTTTAAATAGGCGATAGAATACGAGGGGAAGTAACGAATTTATTGGACTGTCAGACTCCACTTTCCATTGATGTCAGAGGGGATCCAACGCCGCGTATCTAGCCGCCGCTCCTAGGATGATTTCCTTAAACTCCTACGGACTGATAGGGAAATGAAATGCTAACCTCTATCAGCTATAAGAGCTTTGACATTTAATGAGTACTTTTTAATTGCTCTGGATTTTGCCGAAGGGGATTCTCAAGACCGAACAGAATGATAGCTTTACAAAAATTATTTGCATCTGGAGTCTAAAGGCCTCTAACATTCAAACTGATTATTGTTTAAGGATGGCTACTGTTAGGCTACCATGTAATAAAGTAAAGTTCTAAAGTTTTCCACAATCTGATCATGGATGAACATGTAAAGCGTATGAGATCTGCAGATATCTACCACTGTACCGTAAATTTTGTAACATCATAATTCCTATAGGGGACCTCAGAATTCTCGTTCTCCAACACAGGATGTTTGAGAAGTTCAACATATGTAACGAATGGGAGAAGTCATTTTAAGATACCAGGTTTTATACACCTGATAACCGTGAGTAGCTCTTGATAAAGGAAATAAAAACCTGCCATCTTGAAAAGGGCTACGAGGATTCACATCATGTATTGATAGTATACCATTTTTATCGCCATGTTTAATATTGATGAATAACTTTTATAATTTTTAGGAAACTAATTTTAAACTACAATGTTGATTTATAAATTATTTTATATGTAATTTCTCTGAATAAATAAAGTTAAAATAATAAAATAATACCAATAATCATTTTTTGAAAAATGTAATATCAGTCCGGATATATGGGCAAACCGATTATTCGGTGTACCTGCATTAAGCTCGGCTATAGTAATATTAAAGAATCTTCAAGATCATTTAGGCACACAAAGGAAATCAGACGTAACGTGAAATCTCTTTTCAAGGCTCATTAATGGAATCACACACACACACACACCTACAAGGGCTCAAATTTCTTTGTCCTGAGGTTTTAAGAGTGAAGGTGATGAAATCTTTTTATTATTATTATTATACTGAAGATGAAGCTGAGTAGATGGAATCTATTGTGAGTAAGTACAGGCTTAAAGAATATAAAAGGCGTAAGCAAAATTTGGAGTCAGCTTATGATTGAGGTAATTATTTGTATTTTTAAGATTGTGAGCAGCTAAGGATGAAATACTAAAATATTAATACAATGTGTGACTCTTCAGCTCCAATCATTATCAAAATTCCATTTATTTATATGAGAAGACACTTCTGATTGTGAAGAAAATCACCGCTATAACAAAATTGAGCAGTTTTATGCGTCAAGTTGTATATATCAGTGGTGCCATGGTGACGGCCC
>CP045909.1:1331078-1348272 GCA_013387185.1 Caligus rogercresseyi
TGGTTTGACAAAAATCCTTGTAGCGAAAATGATTATAAAAAAGCGTTATCAGCAATTTTGCATGAAAAAGGTTTTTTATTTTTAAAAGTAACTGAGGCATATATACACTCAGAGAGTGCAAACCTCCGCCGTCAACGGGGTCCTTATGAACCTTCCGAGGCGGATTTTTCAACTAGGGCGGCGTAGAGGGACGGGGGGGTTCCCTCGACGGAAATTCTGAGAGGAAGACGCTCCCGCCCCCCGATTTA
The DNA here is from genome assembly GCA_013387185.1 of Caligus rogercresseyi. Taxonomy (NCBI): domain Eukaryota; kingdom Metazoa; phylum Arthropoda; class Copepoda; order Siphonostomatoida; family Caligidae; genus Caligus; species Caligus rogercresseyi. The sequence continues at coordinate 1,331,327 of CP045909.1, forward strand.
CTGCACAGCGACATTATTGGCAGAGTAGGCTAACTTGAAATATTTATTAGTATTTACTCGTTTTGCAATCTTAATTCTGCACTCAGAGATGCCAAATTTAGTCACTTGTTACTTGGCATTTCAACAACTCCACAAAGTTTCATCCGAATCCGTTTCCGTACTTTTTGAGTTATCTTGCTGACAAACAAAACAACAACCAACGCCAGTGAAAAACATACCTCCTTCGGCGGAGGTAATTAGTTGATACTACTTTCTTACTTTACGGTCAGCTGTTTGCTCTCAATAATTCTTATAACATCATATAATATATGAAATACTTTTTGTTTTATTATAATAACATTGCTCTTCCCAAGCCAAAAGGCATATTTTTGTCAGCATTCATCTTTAAAACTGGATTGCTTTTAATAAACCAAATATGTATAAATATAAGCTATTATAAAAGGATATCATTTTTAAACATATGTTAAGTGAAGAATCCAAAAACTTAGCTTAATACTGTGAGCGGAGGTTGTTATTAAGAAAGAAATATTATATATATCATAGAATCTCTTCGTCTATTATGAAACGGTTTTAATGGGTAAGAAATAGTAGTTCCTTTTATATTAACTATATATCTTGTTCTTAGTGTATTTAGAAGAAGAACTTATAAATAATACGTTTGAACACATATTACAAATTGCCACTTATTTTCCATTGTATTTTCAATTTAGTTTGTTGTTTTCGTCGTATTTTTTACATGGAAAACCAAACAATAAACAATCATTCAATTATTATTTGTTAAAAGTAAAGTAAACATTTCACAAAAAATGACCGTAAAAAAGACTTATAAAATAATGGAATGCATTTATGATATAGATTATTGAAGAAACGACCTCCACATATTGCATAGTTTAGTCCTGCTTTGAAGACGTTCTACACTTCCTCGGCCGTTTACTCGGGATGGATCGTCGAGATCTTCGTGTTCTTTTATTCACACTTGTGGCATATTGGGCTTCTTCAAAACTCTCACACTGTGAGATTCGCTTTTTAAAAATACAATAAATAAATATGAAACAAAGAAGTGAAGAAAAAATTCATTGACTTATTTCATATTGTAAAAGTATTGAATTAATAAAAATTGGGTTATATAATACCATAGACATACAAAGATATAGAGAGCTGATTCCCTCAATAGCAGAGAAACATCGTCGTTCAGCTGTCGCCGGTGCCCAAACTAAACAAGTAATTTGTACTACGTCATCGTAAGTTGGTCATAGAGATAGAAAGATTTGTTATATTGGACACAATGACGTACTTCTCTGAAGAACCCAATAAGTCTCTATATCTCGTGGATAATCCCTGTCGTGACTAGTCTTCTTCCCAATAACTACCCTTTCCTCCCTCCAAACTCTTTTCTTCTTGTTGCTAAAGCCTCACTCTGCTCAGGTGACGTAGTTCGGAAGTTTCAAGTTCAGCCAGGAAAAGGCCTAGCAGGGCTTTAGCGCAACAAAGATATTCTTGCTTCTGGCCAGATACAAAATAATAATAATACAAGATGCGCAGAACACATTTTAGATTCCTCTGATTAGAAAAGAAAAACTGAAACGTCACACATGACGTCACATTATCGATTTTTTATGATTTATGGCATAAAAATATTTATATATCTTCTTTTTCTCTCATTATCTTTTGTCTGTTTGCTAGAAAGGACTACTACTTTTATGGACTTGTGAAAAATATCTATATCCAACCTTTTCAGATGTTAATAAATAGGCTGAGTTTTCGGCCTAAAATTGAAAACTAATGCAAATATTATATTGTTAGGTATTTAGATGGTGTAGGTATTAGATATATTTAGTCAAATCGTCTAAGTGATGACGCCTCATTTTTTTGATTTTTATTATTGGAATATCCTTTTTTGTTTACATGTTATGCCCCCCTATGGCCAGAAGCATATCGTAATGAGTATCGTGTCTCATGGCTTGTAAAATCAGTGAATACGGGTCTGAGCCTCCCTAAATGTCGTATTATTAATAATTATTCACTCTTGATTTCACTTACAAAGAGTAGTTACAAAATACATATGTAGAAATAAGCATTCTAAAGATATTTATGAGGACATAAAACAGCAATTCATATTAAAGGGCAATATCTGACGCTTTCTTCTGGATCTGCTTGTATGTGATGAGGTGTTTGATTCGTCGCTGAGGTAAGTGTTTTAAAAAACAAAGTCCTATTGAGTTAATAGAGATATCTATGCTGAGACCATAGAGATATAAAGATATAGAGAGCTGATTCCCCAATTGCAGAGAAACAGCGTTCTGTTTTTTCTGTGTTTTCAAAATAAACAACGTATTTTATCTACGTCATCGTAAGCTGATCATAAAGATAGATCTATCTCTATGATGACTTACGATGACGTAGTATCTCTATATTTTTATATTCTATGGTTGAGACATCGTAGCAACCCATGATAATAAAAAGGGATATCTTTTTTCGAGCTTGATTATTTTAAAGAAAACGTAAGATGAAAAAGGCACTTCTCACTCATAACGCCTAAAGTCTTAAAACTAAAGCAATACATCACTAGCCCTTGATGGATAAGAAGCGTATCAATAAAACCTGTTTTATTATTGTTGGCTTATATTGTTTTTATATTTGATCTTTTGACGACGTGTCATTAAGGTTTTTTTTAACATGATTTCAAACATAATTGTATTATTTTATACGTAATTTAATGAATTATTATTGTAATAATTTGAACGTGAGAGAATAAAAAAGATGTTCTTATCAGTTTTTAAAAGGCAGTTATTAAATAAAGCGTCAGTTCAGTTTAGGCTGAAAGCATCAGCTCTGGATAAGAAAGGCATACTTAAAAATAGTAATGTAATAGTAATTGTATCGTATCATGTGCCTTGATCCATATTGTTTACCAATCCTTGAATGGACATCTCCAATATAATTATTTTTTTTGTACCTAGTACAACATGGCTTTATTTTTACATCTCTGATGCCTTCAGTGATTGCTGTCTCGTTGTATTTCTTGAAGAAGAAACAACTTCCATAACTCACCAGTTACCGTTGAAGTTAGGGTTTTTATTATTATATAATGTATTAATATTGAATAAATAAAGGAATCCTCAGGATAAAAATGATAGCTTGTCACGCTTCGTCATATATGGCGATAAATGGATCATCACTTTGACTGTACGACATATACAAAAGTAAGAAAATGGTGCTAACAACTAAAAATTTATATTCTGGATTAATTTACTAGAACTATCTATTTGTTATGCAGTCCAGCCGAAAAGATTCGGACAGTTTTGAATATTGTCCACCAGAACTGCCAAAGTGGGATACAGAAGCTTGTGGAATCCTTTTTTTTCTTGCTGCCTATTTCATATTTCTTTGTTTGTAAGGTGCATCTTTCATAAATACCTTTTCCTCATTAAAGTAGCTGTAAATCCCTCAAGAACTGTTGATTCATTATCACCACACTAACGTGTGTGTGTGTTTGTGTAGCACATATTTTCTTTTAATTTCCTCTATTCATATGTAATAAATGAGCCTTTTCAAGCCTTGTAGGTTTCTGAGCGTAGCCATAATCCACTTTCAATGATGAATGTGTGTCCTCTTCCTAAATAGGTATTGATGAATGTACATATATATATATAATTATAATATATATATGAATAATGGTTGGAACTCAAGGTAAATCATAAATCTCCCTCTTTAGATAGGCAAGAAGTAACTGGTTGCTCACGTTTGGTTTCGAAAAAGGAATTGGTATACCTTTATGTGGAATGAATGGTTGTCCATAATAATACTAATATTCAAGAAATGGGGATTAACTTTTTCTTTGTCCACAGGAAACATCGTAAGCTTCTAAGTCTGAACAATATAAGATACCCATTTTTCTTCGATATAAATTGTACAGAGAGACGACCCTCCTCTATTTATTCATCAATGTGTCTGATTTTGACAGACACAGTATAATGAGCAACCAAGTGTACAACCAACACCATAGTTTGGATGTTTGGATCAGAATGCATTCCAGCAGGGCTTAAAAATACGTGTGTAGTCCAAAGATAGAGATATAAAGACATTGAGGACTTATGGAATACGTTTTTTTGTGACCAAAATAAACAAATCTTTCTATCTCTATGATCACTTAATATGACGTAGATCAATTACTTTGTTTATATGGACAAAAAATAGAGCTGAGCGATGATGTTGCTCTGCTATTAAAGGGAATAAGCTCTCTATATCTTTATATATCATATGGTCCAAAGCATAGATACTCTTACATCTGCAACGACGTAGAAACAAACAAAGCGTTTTTAATTTTAATTTACTAAACACGACGTCACATAATAATATTTTCAAGAGTGATAGAGCTTTACCGGCTTTTCTGATTTTATTATTGTTATCTTTTAATTATGAGGGTCTTTATCAATCTCTTAAGACCCACCCTTAATTTTATTGCATCTCCTTTTAAACATATCAAAAGTCATTGTAATTAGATGTATTTCGAAAAATGTATTGTAATATATATTTTTTAAAAATGATCCTTGTTAAAATACACTAAAAACATATCCAAAGCTTCATGAAGTCACTTAATCAACTCATTATCCTAACATTGACATCCATCAAGTAGTCATGACTAGTATAATGACAAAGGACAAATAGCCTGAGAGATTTCACAGTCATACATCAGAATGATTTTCCCCCCCTTCTTCCAAGACAGACAGAATTACACACACATATATATATATATATACATAATTTGGCTATAGATCAAAATGATATATTATAAATGAATACTTAATAGAAATGATAAAGCTTGATTAGTTTAAAGAAAAATATATACTCGCCATCTCTTAGAGGCTATCCTTTTATAAGAATATGAGCCTTCAGGGTTTATTTTGTACTCTTACATATGTGGAAGGGTTTTTAATCTCTCCATGATGGACCTTTTGATTATTATTTACTAGGACATGTAATTACCTATGCAAAAAAGTAGTATGAATATATGTTGGCATATTTCGGGCATCAAGGCTGACCATTGCACGGGTTCATCTTAAGGTTGATGCTGAAAAGATCTCTGGTGCACGAGATGTTAAATTAGTTTTTCCTCCATATTCCATGAGTAGTATAGTTCTTTAAATACTATTAGCATACTGGGAAATTAGGAGGCATTCAAGAGTCGAATGTATCTTCAACGGACAATGTATGAAGGAGAATGTATGTTAGAATCGTATGTTTGTCTTATATCTTTTATAAAATCATCAAATTGTTAAACTTTATACAAAATTCATTGTAGTTCAACATAAAAATATTGTTTCTTGTTTATTAGCTATTATATTTGCACATAAAAATAGGGCTTCTGTGTCACACAAAAATAATAAATAAATAAAACTGAATTATAATAAAATATATAGTTTGCGAAACTAAAAACATTTAAAGTATAGCTAAATAACATAACATATAAAAGATATATTAAATGAATTACCCAAATAATATAATGGTTAAATTACTCTGAAATCCATTTAAAATATACTTTTTCTGAATAATCATAAAAATAATATGTTATTACACAATGAAATAAAAATATGCTATAAAAACTTTATGAGATTTCAAGAAAGTACTATCATGTTCAATTCTTTGTTTTATTTTTGAAAAGTTTTTTGCAGATACCTGGGGAAAAATCAATAAAATAAGTAAACGTTTCACTTCAAATCTTTAATACAAAATGGCATTCAATGCTCTTTATATAAGTGTGTTAAGAATTATTCCTTGTAAAAAAAATAAACTCTTTGCGATAATAGATCTTAGGTTTGATAGAATAATTTTAACGCTATAATGCTCATAGAATCTATCGGATGCAATTCTATCGAAGCAAATAGGTAAAAAAGCGGAGTGCGAATGGCTTAGTGTATTAATGTTGAGTTATTTTTATGATATTCCTGATAAAGAATAGTATGTCTACTTTCGACTAGTACGAAAACTGTAAAACAAATCGATCTTTTCATGATTTTTTAACAATTAACAAAGTTAAACCTTATTTCTTGAAACTTTATACATATTTTACCAGAGAGGATGAATATAGCAAGCAGCCTATAAGATACTCGACCCGCCTTCAAAGCAATAGCCAAGTTTCAGACTTGATTCCATATGCATCTTTTATGAAATAAACTTAAGCAATTCAATTGTCATCTTTGCACTTTAATCGCATTGATCTTTAGGATTTTTTGATGTAATTTTTAAATTCACTACTGTTAATACTTTTTGTATGTCTGTTTGTTTTATCTGTTTTTTTCCTGTGGATGTTTGCAACTTTATTTTTTTCAGTATTTATATACTATGTTCTTTTTTTAGTTTTCTCTCAGAAATAGGATAGATAATATATAGGCGCAAAAAATATATAGCAACCATTCTTGCACCCATCAACTTCAACTCATGATAAGAAAAAGGATTTTGGATTTGCGGCAAATGTATTTTCCAAGACACGCTCAATACAAAGCCCAAAGCACAGTTCGTTTGGTCTGAAACCTCATTAAACCATTGGTGTGTCTGATGAAACCTGATGGGTTATCCATGATTGATTTTGGCCCCTCAAAAAACTAATTGTGCCTTCTGAACCTGATGTTCAAAATTATTTAGAGTTATCCCTCGTAATGAATTTCTTACTCCTCATATATCAACCGATTTGTTTATAAATAAAGTAAGTTTAAGATATACTTATGTTTTTTAAGTTTTTAAATTCCTGAAAAAATGTTATTTCGCAAAAAAAAAATCCAAAATAATTATTTTACTCCAGGACTTAAACAAGACTAATAATGCTTTAAACTCCACTTCTTGCTCCTGTACTAAGATTATTCCATAAGTAGACAAGGAAATACTTTCATTCGCATATATTATGGGCATACACCTATTAGCCTAAAGCCATGAAAGGCTTCTTTAAAGGTTTCTGTTGACCTCAAATTGAACCCTGGCGTTGACCTACTTTATATGATAATCGGCTTCAATATACGGCACTAGATTATGCTGCTAGACTTTAATCAATCATTTAGTTAATCAAGATATTAGAAATCTGTTTTGAAAGTGTTTTGAAATATTTATTGCTTTAATTAAACTATAATCAGATTTATTTATGTTATATAGCTTAAAATATCTTCATTGTTTTTTTTCATCAGCAAGGTCTTTATTCTATTTAAAAATGTAATATATAAATAAAAGATATAAAAAGGAAAATTGTGTTTTATAAAACATACATAAACATTCTAGTTTAAAATTATTTTCCTTTAAAGACCACAAATTCTTATAACAAGTAAATAGACATACAATTAAAATATCAATGATTAAAATAAAATTCCATAAAGTTTAATTGATGACACAATAAAAACATAATCAACAATCATTCATGTCATTTTGAACTTTTTATACTGTTTAATTATTATTTTGAGCGATTTCGCATACTGTGGTGACAAGGATGGAAATACTTCACGACTTCGGCTGCGTGGTTCCAGAGCATACTTTGCGGTTTTGGGATTCTCAGAGAAAAACCGTGTATCGAGCGGCGGCGGATATATTATTCCTCTTAGTTCATTTTCCTCGATCAGTTTTCCTTCTGTAGCTGCTTGCTATGTACGCCTTGCAATTGCTCAAAGATGAACTAATGCTTCAATTTGTCCTTTTATATAATGTTGTTATTTTATTTTACTTTGTAAACTCGATACACATACACACACAGACACAGACACACACACAGCACACACACACACACATATATTATAATATATATATGTATACAGGGATAAAATATTATCGACCTTTTATAAAAAAATGTTATGAATCAGTAATTACTTACTTCAAACTACACATTAAATTTATATAAAAATACTACTCCTTAGTTAAGCATGTGCACATCACCAGCATCTGCCACCAACTGATTAACTGACTTCCATTAACATTCTGAAGTAAGTTTCTCTGGAGATGAGGTCAACTCATCTTTAGTTGAGTATAACTCCCCATGATGTCATTTTGTTTAACTTGAAATGCATTTAGATTGATGTTCACGGGATTTTCAGGAGTCAAAAGAGATCGCTACAAATATTGATCATATCCCATAATTGACATGAATATGTTTTCTGCTATCGCCTTCCCGAATTTCTTCACATAAAACCCCTGAGTCGTCTTGGATTGACAAGTGAATAAATGAGTTTCCATAAAGTCTTGAAATATGGTGACCCCATTCTAATATCCCGGTAGAACAATTGCATCTGTGTAATAATTACCTCCGCCGAGGAGGTATTTTTTCACTGGCGTTTGTTTGTTTGTTTGTCAGCAGGATATCAAAAGTACTGAACGGATTCAAAGGAAAATTTGTGGAGTTGTTGGAAATGGAAAGAAACAAGTGATTAAATTGGCATCTAAGTGCGTTTTTATATGCAAAATGAGCAAAATTACTACTAATTATGAAATGGGGTCCTATTCAGTAAGTAGAAAACAAACGCTACAAAAATATTTTGACGTATTATTGTTCATTTATCCGCTCAGGACTAGTTTAACCCAGTGACGTAGCTTACACTTCTTCCTCTTCCGCCCATCTACATACATACATATAATAACGTAATATTAAGCGGATGGAGAAAAGACAGGAGTTTAAACAGTCAGTGACGTATTTCTGATTGACCACTAACAAGTTGACGTCAACGATATTTTTTAGATGGCTCCTCTCATCATTATTCACCAACACCCTTTATGTAGCATAGATGATTTGATTACCGTTAAGTGATTCAAATGAATCACTATGCATTTGTGGGGATCGGCGGAGGTTTGCACTCTCTATGTATACAGGCCTCTAGTTATATTTATATTTTTTAATATAACTAAGAACTTTACTTATGGATAGAGACTTTTAATCGTTATATGGCTGTTTTAAGGTATATATATTTTTAGCTTGAATCCATATTTTGGATACTTACGAGACATAATACTATATCATGGATGCTGCCTTGACAAAATTATTAGCAATTATGAGAGCCCCCTCCCATAAGCTAAGTGTCCTCTCATAATAATTTTAAGATATATACCCTAATCGAAAGCAGTCTGACTCCTGTATTTACAAAATCAATGAAGAATCAAAGTATATTCGAACACTTTTATTGAGGAATCAAAAATATCAAACTTGATAGACCTAAATAGTGATTAAGTCTTAATACTTTCGTCTTAAATACCAATAAGATTGAACAATCCGATTCATATATAATATTGCAAAGCGCCCAAGATCTAGCTTTCAAAATGATATTTGCTTTGGCCAATCTGCTATTGTAATGGCAATGGTAGTTACACTATTGAATATTGTAAGGGATATGAGATTTATCCATCTACTATTGTACTCTAGGCCTCAAATCTTCATGGCTAATAGAGTTTAGTAAGTTACATGGCAAGGGATCCGTGGTCAGAACAGAGAGTTAATGAATGGGTTGTATTTAAAGAGGCTTTAGAAGGTTGGAGTTTAGTTGTCTCATAAACCTGTTTAGGAAAGTGTCGATATTCGGCCAACCGCATCATCAAAACTTATATGGCACCACTTTGAACGCTAGGAACAGGATTATCCATATACATTGCATCAGAGTCCATCTTAAGTATTTTTTATTATTGAATTGCATGGTTCCACATCAGGGATTTAACAATAAGCTTCCGAGATACCAATGGGTAAGGGCTTATATATATATTATTTTTCAATATGACATTTATATGCCTTAACGAATCAGCTTTCAGTAATGGAACACTGACCAATCACCTTTCCATATTTTAAATTCTTATATCCTCATTTCCATATACTCTGAGGGTAGATAAAAGTGTCCTTTCTCTCTGTATACAGATCTTTATTCTCTCCTTCTTCACATTCTCCTCCTGGATAAAGACGAACATCTTAAACACAAAGAAAAATTGTCCTGGGGTCTTGATCGTGACACACAAATGATGATTGAGCAACAAATTGCTCTCTGTGCTATTATCTGATTCATTTTTTCCCCTCTCTTCTGTCTCCAAAAAAGCACGACAGTGCCTTGACAAAAAACTTTTGTTTGTATGTGTATTCATATCCCTTATTTCTACTTGTTATCTATGTTGTAACATCACCTTTGCTACCGTAGCTAAACATAAATGTGATGTTTCCAAAGGTGTTTTAGCGATTTCTAATAAAATGCCGGAACTACCGATTGATAATTGACAGATTATACGGTAGCACAACTTACCGATATTTTTGAACGCCAAAAGAATACAGTTATAGATTGCTTTATTTTGAAAAGCGTTATATTTAATATATATAAAAATGATTGTATCCCGTTTCTCTCTCTCACGTAAATGAATATTTTCTCATAATCTTGCAAAAAAACCTGCAACTACCTTTCAAACTTCTTCCATAGTTCAGAAATAATACATTGCCAAATTTAAGAACTTTGCTCAGTGTAGTTTAAAATGTGTTGCAAAAAAGATGATTTCTTCAAACCTATAATTTAGATAAAAGGATTTATTCATTTTTTCAGAGTTGGGATTTGGTAGAAAAAATATACCTCCGGTATCAGTAGTGTGTAGCAAATTTGCTCAAAAGGTATGGTTTGATCAGTAGAATCATGAATAGTCCGCTGATCTTTTATTTTAAGTTCAAAGAGGTGGGAAGTTCCAACCATGAAGATTATTTATATATTTTTTTCGAAATGGATTTGTTTGCAGCAATTTTTTTGATATTCTTCATATTTCAGACACAATTTTTTCTTAGTAGTATTTACACAAAAGCGAGCATAAATTTTTTATGAATCTTATTAATTTCAAAAAGTTTGAATTATATTTATATACAATTTCATTATAGTTTCACGGTTCTTTTGTACAGAATGTACATAAATATAAAACAAACCAGAGCTAATATGTTAAAATGAAACATAAATTAACATTAGAGTTAAAACTCTTAGCATCGGCGATGAACAAAAAAATACGACGATAATGACTTAAAACACATTGTACAGAATAGTGGCTTATTTATAATATCGAATAAAAATATTGGTAAAAAGCACTTTATTAGCGTCTATTTAAACATTCTTTTAAAAATCGTTCGGCGGTGATAACGATGTGTAATATTGAAATTCCTTCAACGCATACGACTATACTTCATTCTGAAGTGAGGGAATCTCCAAGTCCAACGCGTCATACCTTGCCTCAGCCGAAAAAAGCACGCTCCTAGGCTCGTATTAAGAGGGGGTCCTACGATGTAAGTAGCTTCTCAATTAAGGCATTGGAGTTGAAATAGTGAAGTTTGTATCTCTGATACATGAAGATATGATGTTATTGTCCATACCTAATAAAATATAAGCTTTGAGGGTATTTGTTAGCCGCTTCTTTTTCAAGATATTATCATTAAGGATATCCTTTATATTTTTAGTTTCTTCAATATTTAAAAAGTCAGATTCGTTGAAAAGTCAAGACGTATTAAAGGTCGAATGATGTTTGTCCGCTTAATCAGGACTGATTGCCCAGTTTACAAACTAATAGTATTGGATAATTTTGGGCCGATATTTGATAATATTAATAAAAAAATATGATATATAATATACTTTTTAAATGTTTGACAAAAATGTTGTTGAATACATATCAAGACAGTAAAATATATTTTAATGTATTGAAAAATTTATTTTCATATTATTAACCAGACGAAAACAAGTTCCTTTCTTTTCCACGGTCTATAGAAGGTATTGCAACTCGTAAAACGGCAGGCAAGTATGACATGGTTTTCATTTATGTTGCATCAAATGGTAATAAGATGTGTATATGATATAAATGTTATTTATATTATTTGAGGGTATTTCATTTTTCTGGAAAATTATACAACAATTATAAATAGTATACGCTTAGGAGCAACTATTGATCGATTGATCAGTGTTATGTCCCTGACGTCACGTTGGAAGACACTCTGACGTCATGTATACTGTGCCTCTCTCTTTCCTTTTCCATGTATATATTTGCTTCCTTTTCCCGCGGTGTTAATAAAGGAGTCTTCTAGTCAGGACCCTCTCACACGTGTCGTTCTTATTTATTCGTTCCTGCCGTGCAACCCCATTGGCGACAACTCTGGGATATTATTATACTTATTATATACTCTCTCTAAAAGGTATCCCAACACAACAATCAGGCTATCGTTTTTTATCAATAAACTATTGATATTGTGTAGGCCTTCAAAATGCATTATCTCTTGACATTCATTATCTCCCCGTGTATATTGGTGATAAAAACAAAGAAACAATTATCCAAATAAATCAAAAATGCCTAAAAAGAGACTTTACATATTCATATGTATTTTTTTCTTTCTCCTGGAGGCATGAAATCATTTTGAAGGCAGGAAATTGATGAATGTTTTTATTATTATTTATTCGTTTGGTTGCTTGCAAACATTTGAATTGATGTGTCCTTAAGCATTGTGAAGTAATCAATGACAATATGTATAGACATGTATGCATTTATATATATGTTAGAAGGAATAAATATCCTTACCAGGACAATTTGAATGGAGTTGGTAATATTCAATTAATTTTGTTCTTCATAAAATATAAGCAACAAATATATATATATATATATATATATATATATATATATATATATATATATATATATATATATATATATATATATATACCTATATAATGTTTATTTTGGTATATGCTTCAAAAGGACGATCTGCAATTTAAAACCTTATATTTATTTATGCCATTTCAATATAGTTATTACCTCCGCCGAAGGAGGTATTGTTTTCACTGGCGTTTGTTGGTTTGTTAGTTTGTTGGTTTGTCAGCAGGATAACTCAAAAAGTACAAAACGGATTTGGATGAAATTTTGTGGAGTTGTTGGAAATGCCTAAAGGAACAAGTGATTCAGTTTCGTATCTCTGAGTGCAGAATTAAGGCGTCAAATGAGCTAAATACTACTAAATTTTTCAAGTTAGCCTACTCTGCCAATAGATGTCGCTGTGATGTGAAATTGGGTGCCGGGAGCGTCTTCCTCTCGGAATTTCCGTCTAGGGGAACCCTCCCCCGTCCCTGTACGCCTCCCCAGTCGTGAAAATCCGCCTCGGAAGGCTCATAAGGACCCCGTGACGGCGGAGGTTTGCACTCTCTAAGTGTATATATGCCTCTAGTTTTGTTTGTTATTAATACGTATGAAAAAAATATTCTTAACCGTAAAAAGTACAGTAATCAATAAAAGATCAGTGTAAAAGAGCAGTTTTAATAAATTATTTGACAAGTTTTACATTATTTTGTTGATTACAAATAAAATATCGTATAGATAACAATAATGGAATTCATATCATGACATTGATTCAAGTAAATGTAAACACTGTCCTATACGTATGATGTTGATCGTCAACCAGTTTGAAGCCACACAAGGTTAGAGGTCTGAATGTATTTGATGGAGAGGATTTTAAAAGGAGTGTTTAAACCTTTCTGCTCTTTTCATTTCATCAAACAAGACCCTTTGACCCATTTGGAAACATTTCAAATTAAATAAAGTCATATGATTCTTCATACATCTCTACATGTTTTTAAAGATAATTTATATAATATAAATCTAACCTTCTAACGTTAAGACATATAACCAGAAATAAATAAGATTTATATCCTGGAAATTCGATTCTATTGATGAGTTTGTAAGCATTACCAAAGCATTCTGACATTTAATCCTCAACACTGGGTTTTCTTGCCTTAATTTAAAAACAAAAAGAGAATCAAACACATAAGTTCATGTATTTCATCTTCAATGACATTTCAAAGATGAAGAGTAAATAATTTGATGTATAATTATATAAACAAGCTATAAATTAGGGTTTTTATGACTGCACTAAAAAAAGGGATCGGATACTTTGTTTGAAACTTGATATGTATTGAGTTCAAGGCAAATGAAAGAAGGAAGTGAGCGTCTTTATATATTTTTCTTAACCTATGATATGTGAATACACGAGTTGAAATTAACAAAAAAATATATGGGGCTAAAAATATATTAATTGAAATTAGTACATGTATAAAGTAGAAAAGTTCTAGTGGGTGGCTGACTTCATTCAAAGATCAAAACACTTTAGACTTTCTGTTGATTTAGCGTATGGGAAAGCAAAAAGTTTGAGGGTATTGCAATAAAATCCCTATTTTATTATTGCTTTTTTATACACCCTGACAGGGAGACTACATCCACTTAGTTACGTCATTTTTATATTGAATTGCACGGAATCGTGCATCTATTTGATACGATATAGTGGCATACGAATTTGGAAATAAATCGATAACTATTTTGTTACCTTAATGGTTTTATAATTAATTTTTGTATATAGTGTTACAAGATGTATAGATTAGAGATATAATTTTAAACTATAATGTTTATTTATATATATATTTTTATATGTAATATATCTATGTCAATAAAGTCTTAGGAAAAAATAAGCAATATAGCGTTAAAATTAATCTATCTATCTATGAGGTTGATCAAAATTGTCCTTTCCCTCTCGGGAGTCGAACCTGGGCCCTCATCATTGAACACGCTTTAACATACTTATTTGCTGTTAACTTGATTAAATATATTTTTGTTTATTAAATTCATATATTTAAAAGCATAACGAATGTTTTATGTAAACAAAACACGTCAATATGTATATATTTTATATTCGTATTTAAATTTCAAAAGTACTTTTTTCTATAATAAATTTCCTCCCGTATTTGGAACGACAAATATTTATAAAAATAGCCACAACAACATGTAAAAACTACTCATGTTATGTATAAAAATGCATCCTCCAATCCCGATGTTAATATGTGCGATCAAAAACAGCAATTAAAGGAAATTAACTCCCTATAATTATTCCATAAACTATGCTATATATCCCAAGGTCTCTTGGGTACTTTAAACAAACAAACAAAAAATAATGAGGATAATTAAATACACTTACTAGTAAAGGAAGTATGCAAGACTAGATGTTGCACAAGACGCTACTGGCATAAAATAAGAAAACATTGCTGGTGGGCGAAGAGGTTTCATGTGTATATTATAATTAAAAGTTTTAGACTTCAATAAATACTTGTTTAGGACGGACTTTCATATAACTATTTTCATATTTTTCTTTTTTATCAGAGTATTTTATAATGCAACAAGCATTGTTTGATAATAATAGTGTATATGTGACCAAACATTTGGGTAAAGAGGAAGAGATGTGCAAAATTCAAGTCTATAATTCTATTTATAGAAATAATCTTAGGTACTAAGAGGAAATAAATGTTGTAAAAAAAAAAAAAATGATATATAACTTTATATTACATTATAAATAAATTACTGCACTTAACGAAGGAATCGAATCATTCTTACAAGAGTCATGGTTGCAACAGGAGCACCTCATATAGTGCAGGCCTCTCTCAGGAGATGGAAAAACACAATGGAGAGGTTGACAGCTGCGACGTACTTGGTAGAAATGAGCTTTTTGAGGCTTCTTGGAACATGACAAATACTCTCTTCATAGTATTAAAGCGTCCTTGCATTCGGGAAACCGTCCACATTAACGGCATTTCAAGTATCCCTGGCAGCCTGTTTCATCACGATCTTGTTATAAGAAGGAAGGTGTCTCCTGTCGAGTAAGTCGAACATGCGCAGCCGGTATGCTCTCTGAACTCACAGGAAAACTTATGGAAGATGCACCTTTGCGTTGCCTTTCGATGGAACGCAAACATAGTTTAGAAAGTCAAACGATAAGTTTGCCCTGTTGGTCGCCTATGCAAATGTATGGAGTTTTACCGATAACTAGGATACTTGTAATTCGTCACCAAGCTCTTCATTGGGGCTGAGAATGATTGTCCTTTCCAGTTCAAAACTGAGGCAGTCGCGAACTGAATACATTTAATCTACATCAGTCTCACTATATGCGCGAAACATTGACAGGTAACAGAGCTAATGCTTGTAGGTTTTTTCATAGCTCATATGTTCTATCCAATCAAAAAATGTTATGGTTTGAAAGAACAATTCATAAATGCATCTCTCTTTTTTCCTTTAATCTGACACTCTCTATCTCTCTCTCTCGACGAACGAGGCAAAACATCATCATCCTACGGTTTAACTCCCGCGCATCTAATCAATATTCATCATTTAAATCTCATAAATTCGTATTCTATCATTGAAATTATAGACACGAAACTCTAGCAAATGAAGAAAAAAACACACACAGCCTTTGTACAGGTAAAACCAATTTGAGCCCCAAGTTGTTTCAACTAATTTTTAAGTCTTACACCTCCATCCTTATCGTCCTTGAGAAAAAATAAGGCATTCGTTCGAATGAAATATAAGTTAAAAAAGGGAATGTTTTTATTATTGTTATGATGTTGTGTGAAGTTATTTTTGAGAACTGCATTCAATGAATTCGTTCCACTAACGAACTGAAAAAGGGTAATTTTTCTTAGTTATATTGTGAGTGTCATGAAGTGACTCCAAGGAGAGCTCAGAAAAATGATTTGTAATCACGCTTAGTTTGGCCTTGTAGAATGAGTTGATACATAGAGTTTATTATATTCTAGATACTATAAATCCATGCAATTAGTTCGATATCACTTTGTCTTTGGACCTTTAGGTGTCCTTCCCTGTATCAAACAAAAACACTTGTTTACCTATGTATTATGTCCTGAATTGATACATTTACTTGAAATTACTTATGTTAATATAAAGTCAATAAGATGTCAAATATTTGCTATTTTGAAATTTGAAATGTTTTTTAAAATTTTAAAACATTTCTGGGATCTGAGCTGCCTGGATGACTCTAAGGAAGGTGGTTTACATAAAAAAACTATGTTTTTAAAGATTTGTTTTGGGAAATTATGTTTTACAATTTTAGTTATTTTTTAATACTTTTCGAACCATTTTATCATCTTTAGATAACCTGTTTGTTT
>CP045909.1:1348372-1369712 GCA_013387185.1 Caligus rogercresseyi
GTATGTCATACATTGTGTGAGAAGAATTACATTTCCCCCCAGCAGTTTTTTTTGTTGTCAAAGAGACTAAGAGGTGCCAGGAAACAACATATATTTTTGATAATGCTTTTTCATAATTTTAACAACTGACAAAATATATAAAAATTTCCAGAGATTGTTGTGGATATTAATATTATCTATATGAGTCGATTCAGTTACAAATGTGGATATATTATACTTTTACCTATTTCGATGGAAGTAGCATCTGTTTAACAAAAAATTGAGCTTAGTCAAGGAAAAAATAATTTTTTAACACTGAAAAAAATTAACTCTATAAAAATATAGCTATGAATAAGCATTTAGCTATAAACTTTTTTCAGACTGTTTTCAATGAGATTGATCAACTTTCCTCTGTTGGAGGGGAGTCGTATTAGTCTCCTCAACATTATAGTTGAAATCATCTTTACGCATTGACTAAGGTGCTTACTTATGAGTGTTTTTATATATATTAACTAGAGGCATATATACACTCAGAGAGTGCAAACCTCCGCCGTCACGGGGGTCCTTATGAGCCTTCGAGGCGGATTTTTCACGACTGGGGTGGCGTAGAGGCGGGGGAGGGTTCCCCTCGACGGACATTCCGAGAGGAAAGACGCTCCCGGCGCCCGATTTCACAGCCACAGAACGACATCTATTGGCAGAGTAGGCTAACTTGAAATATTTATTAGTATTTAGCTCGCTTTGCATCTTAATTCTGCACTCAGAGATGCCAAAATTTAATCACTTGTTACTTTTGGCATTTCCAACAACTCCACAAAGTTTCATTCAAATCCGTTCCATACTTTTGAGTTATCCTGCTGACAAACAACCCAACAAACAAACAAAACCAACGCCAGTGAAAACAATACCTCTTCGGCGGAGGTATAACAATATATTTTTGTATTTTTATAGTTTTCTGATAGTTTCAATCTTTTAATATTAAGACTTTCTACTTAAATAACATGTTCCATGTGGAAGGCCTTCCATCATCCTCCTTTTCATATCATAGGCGATACGAAGAATAAAATACAATTACAAATACGAGAGGACGATGTGACATTTAGTCTCCCAGATTCCCTAGTGTTGTTCGGCGTATTACCATCACTAATTATATAGAGGACAAAATTATACATTCACTCAAGAATAATTTTCAAATAATACTAAATTTGGATCTTGGAGCTTAGCATGAACCGTAGCATAGTATTTATCATTTGGGAAAAGAATAGAAGGGCCCAAATATCCTGGCGTATCGCTCTTTTATTAAATAAATATGAAATATATGTTGGAGGATCAAAAAATAAATTATTTTATTTATTTATTTCAAAGTTTATTTTTACAGAATATATAATATATATACTGAAAAAACCCAAATTTATAAATATGAGTTTCCAATACAACTGTTATTTAATAATGAGTCATTTATTTAAAATCATACATAACATAATATTACAATAATAAATAAAAAGAGCAAGAGGAGTGGTGTTAATAAAATCATAAATACACATTTAGTTTAAAACTAACCCTCTGGTAGCAAGACCCATCACATCATTAAACATCATAATTTAAATTATATAAATTGGAAGTTAGTAACACGAAAAAGGCAACAAATTTTGCTATAATGCCTTATTTATATCCTATCAAATGCAATTCTATCGAACCATATAGGCAAAAAAAAAAATGTAAATATATAAGAACATCTTTTATTGCACCGTTCCCTCGATGATGTCATTTGAAGTCCTCTTATATCTTGTAACGATGAGTCTCAAACGAGAGTAAAATGGACAGGACCTCTGAGGAAAAAACTTTGACGATATCCGCGGCGAAGTCCCATAACGTCACTGGCTTAGAATGAACTACACCTTCGATACTTTGATGCAAATAGGATACGGCCCCATTACGGAGTATTTTTCGCATTTGAACTATTTATTTGTAGTATTGAAATCCCTTTCATAGTTTTGAACAAGCTCCAAGGGTTGCAGGCTAACTTTCATCTCTAAAATCTCCTTTGGATTTTTCAAGAATTTTCATGACGTCACTGTAGCTACTAATATGTAAGAAAAAAAGGACTGGTATATTTATAAATAATCCCCCAATTAGTAATAAATGTCTTTTTTTACAAAATAACCTTGACATTAGCACTATTATAGAACTTCGCAGCCAGGGGGATAGATTGGCAAGACGTAATTTAATTTCACAACGTAGAAGTAATTTTGTTGCCCTTGGCACTTGATTGGTTCGGATAATGGGGATATTATGCTAATGCTTTTGAAAGAGGATGATTCAACAAATGAGAAAATATGTGACGCATAAACTTGGCTCCATTAGGACATAATGTTTACGCATTTCATTTGAACCCCTTAACTCAAAAGTATATAGAATTATTCAACTACGCAAAAGTTAATAAGTGGAGTGTTTTATTTGCCCCTGTAATCAAGTTCTTGAAGATGATTAAAGTTATTGGCCTCCCATGAATACATATGGCCTTTTGTAGTGGAGAGTAATTGAACTGAGGGATAACTTTTACAATTTTATGCTAAAGATAGAAAGATAATGAATCTAAAGCGTTAAAGTAAAGCAGCGCATGCAAGGAAAAAGTAAACAAAAAATAGGCCAAAATTTTGGTTATTTTCTTAAACTTTAGATGTCGCTAGTCCCTGAAATAACGTCACAATCCTATTTAAAACCGGCTTAAAAGGATTACGTTTCCATAAGACACTCAAAAACACTTTTTCAAGATAAAAACGTCTCCAAATATAAATAATAAAATGACTTATTTATTATTTTCAAAGAGCTCTAGCATCAAAGCGCCCCTACGGACTAAAAAAGAACTAAATTTTGGCCAATTGGGAAAAAGGAAGAAGTTTATGTTATGCATGCGCTACTTTACTTTAACGCTTTAATGAAATCTATCATATCCCAATTGAAAAAGTATAAATATTTTTCATTGACCATTTAAGAAGAATGAAAGAAGATATTACTTCGACTCATCAGTTGAGCAATTTCAAACAATTTATAGCATTTATATGTTCCTTTTTCTTGTTTCAAGTATACAGTTGTTACCATCGCACTGTCCTTAGGAGCTAAACTCGGAAAAAACAACAAGGGAGCTCGATGGCCGTGCGTGTTAAGGCGTGTTCAACTCTCAATGTTGGGGGCGCAGGTTCGAATCCCGAGAGGGGATGGCCAATTTTGGTCTACCTCATTGATAAGATCCTAGGTTCGATAGACTAATTTTAATGCTATAATGCTTATTAATATCCTGTCGGATGCAATTCTATCGAACCATATAGGCAAAAAAAAAACCATATTCCCCTGGCTCCTTGGTGTGTAAAATTTCCTCAAAAAGACAAAGTCTCAAAAGATGCTTTGAATGCTACCCAAAAATCAATGAAAATTTTTGATCTCCCTAAAGTGTGGGAGAAGAGAATCTTACATTCCTTGAGAGGGATAAATGATGGCAAGAAGTTACTTCTCAACTGCAAATATCTGCAAACTTAATCAGTTTAGAAACCATTGTAAAGATTGTGGACGACTATACAACGATATTAAGCACGCGTTTTACGACTGTCCTGCTTTGAAAATCCTAAAAGAATTCGTACTTTTAAATGCATCGAACATTGTGGACTTCGAGGTGGAATTTTTGGGAGCATACATCTTATTCGGTTTTCCGTTGAGGTCGAACTTGACCACGAAGAAAGAGCAATCAGGGCTGCAATAAGTAATTGCAAAGCTTATATATCCCTGAAGCTAACTGGAGAAGAGATCATCGAAAGCAGCAAGCTCCGAGCAATCCTAATATCACGGCAGCTCGGTACACAGCTTTTGCTCTAAAGATTCCGACTCTCGGTGGAGGATCTTGGGATAACGCGTCCGTACTCGTCAAATACTTCCTGTCAACTTCTCAGCATTACGCCACAAGCCATAAGAATAATTATAAAAAATTATAAGAAATTTAAAAAAGAATCTTAGTTTTTACAATTAGAAAATTATGGATTGTGTTTTTCTTTACTACGTTTTTAGATTTAAATGTCAATATAATTTTAAGGTCTTACGGGGTATATTAATTTTAAACTATAATGTTTATTTAGTTTTTACCAAACACAAATCTCCCCCTTTTTATATCTATTTTTATTTATATTTTGTATTATATGAATAGAATAAAGACCTTTGCCTTGAAACAAAAAAACAGCACAAGGAAGAATTTGTTTCTTATGTGGGAACCACCATCAAAACAATTTTTATTGGAGTGTGCCATCAGGCGATTGGTTTGAGACACTTAAGTTATATTTTTTTATGAATCTTTTATCTGAATTTGAGGTCAAGAAATTATATTTTTTGTTGGCCCGAGACAAAAAGAATCAAATTTATTTAGCTAAATAAGTTTTTATTTTTAAAATTATAGAAGTTCAAAAACTGCCTTTCCTCGTGAATTTTTAAACAATATTGTTAAGAGTGTGGGTTTGAGTATTGTGCTGAGATTTGATGTAATTACTGAAAAATAAAGTTGTATTTTATACGAAAAAGTTGTTTTGTCTCCAAAAATACATAAGTCCTTTTTGCATTAAATAGATTTTGTTTCTTATTTATATCTTAATTTACTAATTAAATAAAGACAGCATGGAAGTGATCTCTATCATGTCTGATTCCTGATTGTTAGGAAAACAAAAAACAACATCTCATATATATTTTATTCGGAATATATTCTTTCTACTAAACTCGTTGCAAAGTGTATGGTATACATTTATATATATAATGCTACAAATACATTAAATAGTAAACTTTTTATACGATTGTATTTTATATTAATTAAACTTGCGCAAGAAAATGGATATTTTAAGTGTGTCTCTCAATTTGACAAATCAAGTATGATGAATAAGGAGCAATGCCAGTACAAAAAATCTAGCATTACTTAACAAACTTACATTTTTTAGTTCAAAGAAAAGCTTGATGTTGTATAATTATTATGCGTATAAACCATGGATCCATGTTATTTTCTTTTTATCGAAAAGTGTAGATATGGAAATGACCTTGCTTATTAAGGCGTTGATCTTGATGTGTTGTGGTATGTCGTATGCTGATAAAAAGTATCTCTGAGTTATTTTTGAATCAAAAGTCTTTTCTATTTATCATATATATATACCTACAAATTTATATTTAAGTGCTTAATATTCTGTGTTTAGTAATATTAATAACAAACCTAAATATATTCCGTGATATTGTGCACTCATTCGTTAACTTGTTTTATCATCAATCAGTAATAAAATAATATAGTTAGGACTCCAACTGATTGGAACTAAATACAAGGCGTGTTATGAGAACCACCAAGATTTTAGTCAAGCAATAGCTTGTTTGATTTTTTGGTTCTCTACCACTTTTTATACAATAATTCTTATAAGTTCATATTGACTTTTAAAAAACTGATATAAGATCACTAAAGTGCCATAATTTGCAAATTATGGCTTTTTTGGAGAAGGAATTATAAGAACGAATATACTTTTGTGGCAAGATAAATTTGAGCACAAAAAAAGAAACAAACTGATATAAATTGATGTAAGCTTTTAGATTATATCTTTAACAAATACGATATATCCTTGACCCTTGTTCGTTATAAAATATAATTAACTAAAAAAAGATTTTTGACTGATTTGGAGTGAGGCTAAAGATAACAAAGTTATATTGTATGCAACACTCCTGAAAAAAATCCTAGAAGTATCTTCAAGGACAGAACTACGAGAATCATTTGAATTCTGGCATCATGTAGATGTTGTAAGTCTGATGGTCTCATGATAAAGCCGCTTGAATGAATGGGACAACGTTCACTGAAGCAAGCTATTATTGAGGGTCAACGATGATATCATAGATAGAGAGATAGGTTTATTATACATTTCAGTCGAGAAGAGGAAGCGATGGACACATATTATTGTTAAGAGAATAAATTATTCTTGTAAAATACACATTGGGGACCGTAGCTCAGGACCTAGCTTTTGTATATTTATGATAATTAAATCAGGGAGTTGCTTGAAAAGTAGATGCAAAGTCGAAGAAGAGCTCCACTTTTTATTTACATAGAGGTCTTAAGGTCCACAATAGCTTTAATCCATATATATATATATATATATATATATATTAACGTTATTTATAATCTATTTCATATTTCTTTTTTTCAGTAAATATATTATACTTTTTTTGGAGATTACTTGTAAACGTTGAATATGAATAAATAACTATATATATTAGCGGTCTCTTTGTTGATTTTTGAATATAGAACCATGTGCATGCAAGTATCACTTTAAAAAGTTTACACAGTGTGCATACATTTGATGTAAGATGAATCCTTCGGAGGTACGACCTTCAGTTTTGTGAATTTGAACACTATTCAGTAAGTTTTAGGGCCGACATTTTTTGAATAGAAAAAAACGATATTGAGTATTCGATCGATGAATTTTTTATATGATTTAGCTACAAAAAAAAAAACTAAATAAAACTATAAATTTATCAATATCAATAGAACAATGGCAACGATATATCAGTTGACATTTACTTTAATTAAAAAACTTTATTCATGGACATGGGCCAGAGATTTGATAAAGTTTATTCTTTCAAATTCTCTCGAATACCTCAACTCATCAAATCGACAATAAGACGACATCAACGTTTATATTGAATAATAAATAATTTGTAATAAGTCATTTTTTTTTTAAATCTTTAGACAGTAATTTTGAATTATAATGTTCATTATAATTTGTTAAATGATATAATACTACCACATATAATTCTTTGATAAACGATACACCAGTAAAAAACGATGCTCAATACAAAGTCAATATATTCATTCTAAAAAGGTCATGTATTTTATTGTGGATAAATACATTGGTTTTACAAAAATAATGTAAATATGTTCTGTGATTTTAGAAAAGGAATGAATAGTTCTGAGATCCAGTTTGATTTTTTTGGGTTATTTACCACTTTTTATACAGCAATTCTGATAAGTAATATTGATTTTGTTAACTTTAATAAGGAACACTAATAACTAGAGGCATATATACACTCAGAGAGTGCAAACCTCCGCCATCACGGGGTCGTTATGAGCTTCCGAAGCGGATTTTTCACGGATGGGGCGGCGTAGAGGGAGTGGGAGGGTACCCCTCGACAGAAATTCCGAGAGGAAGACGCTCCCGGCACCTGATTTCACAGCACAGCGACATCTATTGGCAGAGTAGGCTAACTTGAAATATTTATTAGTATTTAGCTCATTTTGCATCTTAAAGAAGCACTCAGAGATGCCAAAATTTAACACTTGTTTCTTTTGCATTTCAAACAACTTTATAAAGTTTCATCCCAATCCGTTACGTACTTTTTGAGTTATCCTGCTGACAAACAAACCAACAAACTAACAAACCAACGCCAGTGAAAACAATACCTCCTTCGGCGGAGGTATAAATTGTCGTAGTATTGCAACTTATTGCATTTGAGAAAAGGCATTATAATTATTATTTAAAAGTTTAGAATAAATTACCACTAAATTGTAAGTATTGAATATCTATAAAGGCCAGTACATAACTCTTATAAAAAACAGTCTTTAATCCAAATATTATAACCTTACGAAATATAAATGAAAAAGAAGGAAGATAAATAAGGACACGATCATATAAATAACCTTTATATAATATTAATATTTGATAGCCATATTATAAATTACACGACCTACTTGTTGTAGAGAAGGTTGGGCAATAAATTTACCTATGTTAATGCATTAACCTATGTGTGTAAGAAAAAGTCATGGTCTCTCAAAATACTCGCTTCTCATGAACAAGCTGTTTTGATGGAGGAGTAAAATTAAATTAAATGTACCTTTTTTCATAACATGACGTAATAAATTGACATTTATAACATATATATTTTATTAACATCACCAATGAATGTACAACTAATCCTATAAATAAGCAGTAAATTAATCGGATATAAATGAATAAAACGATATATATATATATAATTATATTTAGCAATTTATTCAAATAATATTAACAAACGGGAACTTTTTTTAGAACGTGAAGAAGAGGAGCGTTACTATTTAAAAGTAGCTGTCATTTTAAGGGATTTGCATATCACCTTAGGAACACTTTTGTCTTTTCTCATAGGTCACACTCTATGCCATTACCAAGCCTTGTAGTTCACTAATCCAATCATACTTATCAATATACTGTAAACTAGAGGCATATATACACTCAGAGAGTGCAAACCTCCGCCGTCATGGGGTCCTTATGAACCTTCCGAGGCGGATTTTTCACGACTGGGGCGGTGTAGAGGGACGGGGAGGGTTCCCCTCGACGGAAATTCCAGAGGAAGACGCTCCGGCACCCGATTTTATAGCATAACGACATCTATTGGCAGAGTAGGCTAACTTGAAATATTTATTATCGTTTGCATCTTAATTCTGCACTCAGAGATGCCAAATTTAATCACTTGTTACTTTTGACATTTCCAACAACTCCATCAAGTTTCATCCGAATCCGTTCCGTACTTTTGAGTTATCCTGCTGACAAACAACAAACAAACAAACCAACGCCAGTGAAAACAATACCTCCTTCGGCGGAGGTAATAAAGGAACTCTTCATGATCAAATAGAAAATGAATTAATATTATTTTATACCATCATCCTAGCCAATACAGGAATATTTTCTCTGACGATAGAACATCGGAACATATAGAAAAGGAAATTATCAACGGAATAAATTATGTTTATTTATGTGTTGTTAAATAGGAGTATCCTTATACGTATGAATTGGTTTTAGATAGGAAAAAAACCCACTCTTCCTTATACATAAACATCATGATTGCATGTTCAAAAAGAGATACAATTTAGGGATCAAACTTCTTCAAAATCAAATAATAATTGCATTTTCCTAAGAACAACCAAGAATACATATTTATATATCATCTCAGACACTCATACCTACAGCTTCCCGTTATGAACTCAGTCCAAGATATGTTTTAATGTTTGATGCTCCTAGTGTTGTATAAAAATAGGCATTGGCAATAACAAGAGGAGGGGGGGGGGGCGAGAGGCTTGGGAAGGTTAGTCATTCAGGCAAACCAGTGAATCAGGAAATGGATTCGACTACTTTTTATAGGCAGTTGGGAACAACATTGACTCAAACAGGGTTCGGCACGAGCAAAAATGAATGCAAATTATGACATTGAGGAGACCTCACAGAAAGAAAGGAAATAAAAACTTGTTTTCATCTACTCACAAAATAAAAAAAACATTAAAATAAACCACCATGAAAGATTATCATCGATTATGATTTATTTTTATCCATTAATGATAAAGAATTAGTTCTATAAAAAACATACCGGAGGGTATTGTTGAGACTTTTAACTACTTATAAGTAGTTGAAGGGATATTATATTGTCCGTTTTCATGATAGCTGGGATTAAATATACATATAAAGACAAAATCACTAATTATTTTGTCAATTGTTATGTTTCCCTTTTTTATTATAAAATTCTTCAAAGATATTAAAAAAACTAGAGGCATATATACACTCAGAGAGTGCAACCTCCGCCGTCACGGGGTCCTTATGAGCCTTCCGAGGCGGATTTTTCACGACTGGGGCGGCGTAGAGGGACGGGGGAGGGTTCCCCTCGACGGAAATTCCGAGAGGAAGACGCTCCCGGCACCTGATTTCACAGCACAGCGACATCTATTGGCAGAGTAGGCTCACTTGAAATATTTATTAGTATTTAGCTCATTTTGCATCTTAATTCTGCACTCAGAGATGCCAAATTTAATCACTTGTTTCTTTTGGCACTTCTAACAACTCCACAAAGTTTCATCCGAATCCGTTCGGTACTTTTTGAGTTATTCTGCTGACAAACACCAACCAACAAACAAACAAACAACAAACAAACAAACCAACGCCAGTGAAAACAATACCTCCTTTGGCGGAGGTAACAAGTTATCTCATTAGAGACGTGTTCGACTATACATATTGAGGAAGTATGTTCGACTCTCAACATTAATGAATCTCAATTAATAGTTTTTTAGTTCAATGAATGATTTTGTTAAGCATGTAAATATTGATAATCAGTAGCAAAGGTATATAAAGTATAATATATAGAAAAAAATGTTCGTACGTTCAAAAAACATAAAATACGAATATAAATTCAAAATGAATGATATAAAGAAACCTTGTTAGATCTTAATAATCTAACCTTAATGTTCTATGGTTGCATTTTTTTATGCGTATAACATTACATTCAATTTTGTCGTTTGTATTTAAATTTGATATGTTATATTAATGGACGGGTAAAAAAATAGTAATAATTTCAATATTATAATGCTTATTCAAACCTATCAAAACATAAGATCAAAAAACCCACAATTTAGGATGTAAAGGGTATGACGTGAACAAAAAGTTGTAAAGTGATTTAATTTTTTACCTCCGCCGAAGGAGGTATTGTTTTCACTGGCGTTGGTTTGTTTGTCAGCAGGATAACTCAAAAAGTACGGAACGGATTCGGATGAAACTTTGTGGATTTGTTGGAAATGCCAAAAGAACAAGTGATTAAATTTTGGCATCTCTGAGTGCAGAATTAAGATGCAAAATGAGCTAAATACTAATAAATATTTCAAGTTAGCCTACTCGCCAATAGATGTCGCTGTGCTGTGAAATCGGGTGCCGGGAGCGTCTTCCTCTCGGAATTTCCATCGAGGGGAACCCTCCACCGGCCCTCTACGCCGCCCCAGTCGTGAAAAATCCGCCTCGGAAGGCTCATAAGGACCCCGTGACGGCGGAGGTTTGCACTCTCTGAGTGTATGATATGCCTCTAGTTTTAAATATGTATTCCTCTTGTGAAAGCTAAAGTACTCAGTGGCGAAAAAAAAAAATATATTCTCCTATGTTACATCTAACTCTAATGTTTCCATTAACATTTTTGAACTCTGTCTATCCTCTACAATGTCTTATAATATTTTTTAAAAATGCAGTTTTAGAAATTTAGTGGAATGTTTGTAAACGTCCTAAAATAATTTTTTACAAGTTCAAAAGGACTAAAAACAAAATGGGCTTTCTATTGTAAGTGTATTTGATGTAAGTCCATCAAAAAGTCTCACAAGGCCTCATAAGCCCTCATGAATAGAGCCAAAATGATTATTGGGAACTAGATTTGTCCTTTTTGATGATGACGTTATAATATTTCATGATCTAGTAAATTTATCATATATACATATGTATACCTATATATAGGTATATATATAAATATATATATGTTCCCACTGAACTAAATATTAAAAGGTATTATGGAGTGTTTTTGGGTATTTTGCCCTATTTAAGTTGGATTTTTTATTTATTATCTACGTTTTGTTTATAGCACATGACTGGGCGTTTTATGTCTTACTATAAAGTCTTAAAGAGTATATAGAAAAGCCTATGGCGTGTGTGAGTTCCTTTTGAGCGTGCATGTATGGCCTGTTAATTAACAAACACAACGCAGATTTCCTAGGTGCTAACATTATAAAGCACAAATCCTAAAAATGTATTTCCTGGTTTTATGGTAAAGTTTGGTCATATT
The DNA here is from genome assembly GCA_013387185.1 of Caligus rogercresseyi. Classification (NCBI taxonomy): domain Eukaryota; kingdom Metazoa; phylum Arthropoda; class Copepoda; order Siphonostomatoida; family Caligidae; genus Caligus; species Caligus rogercresseyi. Next base: position 1,359,965 of record CP045909.1, read on the forward strand.
ATGAGGTTTTCGGGATTTTATGAGGTGACATGGACTCATATGGATATTTTTCGACGGACCATTTTGCACCATTGCTCTTTTGAGAGTTCAATGTGTTTAGAGAGAATCGATGCCAAAATATTGCTTGTGCAATGTTTTGTTATTGATTATATATTGTTGACACCTTGCTTAGTTTAATAACTATTGTGTTGATTTTTTAGTTGCATCGCTCATGTTAATCACGGATTCGAAGCAGTGTTTAAAATAAAGTCAATCATTGTTATGATAATAATAATTAATATATTTATATAATATATATATATATATATATATATATATATATATTATATATATATATTATATATATATAGTATATATTAATATATATAAAACGTTTGTATATAACGTTTTTTTATACTTGCTTTTTGTTATAAAAAGAGCCCTTTCTATGGAACTAATATATTTTGATTTATTTGTTCCTTCAGCCATCTTAAACTAATCTTGCTTTGTTCTTGATGGCAGCTATTAAAAATACCAGGTGATTAAATCAAATGATGTGATGTTTCGACACCTATTATTTTTCATTATTATTTTTTCCTTTTCTCTACTCTTAAGACCTTGAAGCTACAAGAAACTAATGACTATCGATGAAAATATATTCCTGCATCATTAATGGGTAGTTAAGTTAATAAGTAAGTTATCCCAAAAATAATAATAATGCTCAATGAGTCATTAATAGAAGCAAGTTAGCTTTTGATAACGCAATAGCCAAAAAGGGAGAGAGAGAGAGCAATAATAGGATTACGTCAGCATAGAGGTCAAAAAAGTGACATCATTTTATGGTCAATAACTGTAAGGCCCGTGGGAGGATTTATTTTGACAGTGGTCTATTGTTGTTTATCTTGAGGAGATTGAGTCATTTGGGCAAATAATAATACAATAAGTGTTCTGATGCAATAGTAGTTCTCAACCCCAAAAATGCAATGCTATATTTGATACAATATGTAAAAACGGCATTATAACGCAATCATTTATTTGAGAAGAGCTTATTTATTATTAAGGTAGGACTTATTCCCGATACGCCGCCCTCACTCTCAAGAGTCCCCGACACCGAGGATTTATGGTTTTCTTGCAGGGAACGTCATCAAATTTTATCCTTCAAATCAAAGGAATATTTAAATTATGAAAAAAATATCAAAATATTTTAGATATTTTGATTTATTTACCCTTGTGATATTTTATTGATATATCTTTGTTTATATTTTATTATAGACCATAATATTTAATAATATTGTTATGTAATTATATATCATCTAAACAAAAAGAGAAAGAAAAATAGATGTATTTTAAAATATTTTATAAATCTTCTGTAGATCTCTAAAAAGAATGTGAGATCGGTGAATTAAAACTTTATAGCACTAGTCGTGAGTAGTCTTTGTAGGTAGATTTTTTCATAAAACTACTAACTGAAGGAGATATTAGTTGCTTTATACTATTTTTTTCAAATAAATGTTTTCATTCAATTATAAAATATCAGGCGAAAATGATTTACCTATTTTAAAAAAGCTATAAAATGTTATATTTCTGTAGAATTATCAAAAAATATATTTTGAAATCTTATGCCAAAATAATCAAGATTACATTATTAAAAAACATTTTTATGGTAGTTCTAGTAAACTCACCAATAAACCCAATTTTGTCAACTTTTGGTATCTTTCATCTCTATATTCTTCTACATCCTATCGAGTAAGGTTAATCTCTTCGTAAGTATAAATAACAAAAAATGCATTCATCTTCTCTGGAGGTAGATATTGTTTTAAATCATATGAATTGATCATATAACAATAATTATCACAAGACTCGTAAATGATATTCATATAATCATATGAGAAAGACAAAATAAAGGCCATAGTATTACATAATCTATTACCTCCGCCGAAGGAGGTATTGTTTCACTGTGTTGGTTTGTTGGTTTGTCAGCAGGATAACTCAAAAAGTACGGAACGGATTCGGATGAAATTTTGTGGAGTTGTTGAAATGCCAAAAGGAACAAGTGATTAAATTTGGCATCTCTGAGTGCAGAATTAAGATGCAAAATGAGCTAAATACTAACAAATATTTCAAGTTAGCCTACTCTGCCAATAGATGTCGCTGTGCTGTGAAATCGGGTGCCGGAGCGTCTTCCTCTCGGAATTCCGTCGAGGGGAACCCTCCCCGTTCCTCTACGCTCCCAAGTCGTGAAAAAGTCGCCTCGGAAGGCTCATAAGGACCCCGTGACGGCGGAGGTTTGCACTCTCTGAGTGTATATATGCCTCTAGTGGTTCTACCATTTATATTTTATAATTCATGGTGGAACTAATAAACATATCATTAATCTATTATATATTGTCCTACTTAGCATTTTTAAATATGAATAACTAGTTGTTTTTTAGTAAAAAAATAATTAATTTTGTCATATAAAAAATGGTAAATAATATACAACAACTGATACACATAACAAAAGAAAATGTTTAGACAGTTGTGTTTAAGAAAAAACATAATGTAACATTATAGGGCAAAATTAAAGTCTAAAAGTTACAATCTTATTTAATATGAAAAAAATGCGTTAAGGTTTGTTCAAATCTCAATGTTTAGGTTCAGTAGACTAATTTTCACTCTAGTTGGCTTATTTACATCCAACCAGGCACTGCAATTCTATTGTACCAATTAGGCATATAAAAATATGTTTTTAAGAATGAAATATTAGTTCTGAGTTCATAGCTTATTCCAACAGCTTTGAGTGAAAGAATTTATATTTCATAAGTTTTTTTCATTTATTCACACACTTAGCTTTCAGCCCCTCACGTTCAAAAAGATAAATAAGTCCCTTTAAAGATTCATAAACGACATTGGTAGGTAAAATATGACACACAAAATCAGATTAGGGCTTCAATATGAGTCTATTTCACATGGGGATATATTTATTTTGTTTTCCTTCATATAACAGCTATATATGTGTGGATATTTATCAACATAGATCTCCTCGTCGTCACGCAGGTATATTGATGGCCGCACTAATGGAAGAGTGTTTTCTTCACTCTTGTAAACAAACATTTCACCTATATTTATCCGCTGTCAAGAGGCCACTGGCGTCAAAAACAATTATAGAAAGCAATTATAGAGAGATTCTTTATTATTAAAAACGACAGGATTACTCAAAGCCCCAGTTGGTTTTCAATGTTATTTAATTATATTTACGTGGTTTAAAAACAGGGGGAAATCATCAAAGGGAGCGTGTTAGCAGCTCAATGGAAGCGTGATTGACTCTCAAAGTTGAAGGATCGAATCCTTCCGAGAGAGGAGGGTCAAATGGATCAACTTAATGAAAAAAATACTAGTGGATTATATTGAATCCTATAATGTGTATTATTACCTCATATAACCAAATACACAATAAGAAAATAATGAAGCATTACATTTCATATTCGTAAGCAAAACTTTATAATATGATTGTCTGACGAAAAATGTAAATTGGACTGTAAGCCTTTTAAGTTTATATTTAATATATTTTGTTAAGGGAAAACAGTAGAATTTATGGCATTCACTTTTAATGGCGTTTAATTTGCTTAAAATAATCAAGAATGGTGTTGAATGCTCACTTCCAATAATTATATAATTTGAATCCTTTTTATCACCAATACAATGTGAATGACTTTTTAGAACATTTATCATAAGAATAGGATTTCAATGCAACTAAGTGTGACGTCATACGGACTCATTTCCATTACACGAAATTAATTTCGATTGATCGGACGTTTTTACATTTTTTTGGGGCTATTTACTTAGAATAAACATATTACAATGAATAAATTTAATATAGACGTTGATTTCGATTAATCCGACGTATTTTTACATTTAGGGGTTTATTTGCTTAGAATAAAACTATTACAATGATTAATATTGACGTGATTTCCCGTAATAATATGTGACAGGGTTTTTTTTTAAACAAGGTATTCAATAAATAAAGTACATTAACAAATAGTAAATAGAAGTATTATACTACATATATGTGTTATGACAGTTTATGTTTAGAAACCATATTTATATAACTAATATGTAATTTTTACTCCGCCGAAGGAGGTATTGTTTTCACTGGCGTGGTTTGTTGGTTGGGTTGTTTGTTAGCAGGATAACTCAAAAGTACGGAACAGATTCGGATGAAACTTTGTGGAGTGTTGGAAATGCCAAAAAGAAAAGTGATTAAATTTTGAATCTCTGAGTGCAGAATTAAGATGCAAATGAGCTAAATACTAATAAATATTTAATTAGCCTACTCTGCCAATAGATGTCGCTGTGCTGTGAAATCGGGGTCGGGAGCGTCTTCCTCTCGGAATTTCCGTTAGGGGAACCCTCCCCCGTCCCTCTACGCCGCCCCAGTCGTGAAAAATCCGCCGGAAGGCTCATAAGGACCCGTGACGGTGGAGGTTTGCACTCTCTGAGTGTATATATGCCTCTAGTTTGTTAATGATATCACAAAGTTAAGAAATGGGTTTATCAGATAGGATAGACATCTATAAGTGTCAAGGATCCATTGTAGTCGAAGTAAACGACTGTAGAGAGATGTCGTTCGGCGATAATCATCATATAGAGATCGTAATTGAGAGTCATAGCCGGGAGGGGACCTCCTTCAAAGGTCTTTTTGAATCTTATAAATGGAGATGAGATGTGGACGAAGGGTCCTGAACCACGGGCGTGTTCAAGGGTTCAGAAGATCATCCCCAAACCTGTAAAGGAGGGATTCCAGTCGAAACCCTCGATATTAATGGGCCATGAAATTCAACGACTGATGTTATTGTTTATTATTTCGAATCTATCCTACCGTACAATTGGGTAAATTTTTATAAAAATATTTTATTCATATTTAGTGAAAAGTAATAAAAAGGAGCTCATTTGACTAATTTATTCATTAATTCTCAATAGAGCTACTTGTCCGTAGTTTCCTTTTTTCAATAAAAGTGTTGTTTGGCAAAAATCCTTGTAGCGAAAATTCTTAATAGAAAAAGCGTTTCAGAAATTTGTCATGAAAAAGTGTTTTATTATAAAGTAAATTACGATACTAATTTCTTACTTTACATGTCAGCTGTTTGCTCTCAATAATTCTTATTAACATCATATAATTATATGAAATACCTTTTATTATTATAATAACATGCTCTTCCCAAGCCAAAGGCATATTTGGCATCAGCATTCATCTTTAAAACTGGATTGCTTTTAATAAACCAAATATGTATAAATATAAAGCTATTATAAAAGGATATCATTTTTAAACATATGTTAAGGGAAGAATCCAAAAACCATTAGCTTAATTACCGTGAGTGGAGGTAGTTATTAAGAAAATAAATATTATATATCATATAATCATCTTCGTCTATTATTAAACGGGTTTTAATGGGTAAGAAATAGTAGCTCCTTTTTATATTAACTATATGTATCTTGTTTTAGTGTATTTAGAAGAAGAACTTATAAATAATACGTTTGAACACATATTACAAATGCCACTTATTTTCCATTTGTATTTCAATTAGTTTGTTGTTTTCATCGTATTTTTACATATGAAAACAAAACAATTAACAATCAATCAACTATTATTTTAAAAGTAAAGTAAATATTTCACAAAAAATGACCGTAAATAAATGACTTATAAAAATAATGGAATGCATTATGATATAGATTATTGAAGAAACGATCTTCCACTATATTGCATAGTTGAGTCCTGCTTTGAGAGTTATACACTTCCTCGGTCGTTTACTCGGGATGGATCGTCGATGATCTTCGTGTTCTTTTATTCACACTGTGGCATATTGGGCTTCTCAAACCTCTCACACTATGAGATTTTTGAAAATACATTAATAAAATATGAAACAAAGAAGTGAAGAAAAAATTCATTGAAAGATATTTAATATTGTAAAAGTATTGAATTAATAAAATTGGGTTTATACCATAACAAAGATATAGAGAGCTGATTCCCTTCAATAGCAGAGAAACATCGTCGTTCAGCTGTCGCCTGTGCCCAAACTAAACAAAGTAATTGTACTACGTCATCGTAAGTTGGTCATAGAGATGAAAGATTGTTTATATTGGACACAATGACGTACTTCTCTGAAGAACCCAATAAGCTCTCTATCTCTATGGATAATACCTGTCGTGACGAGTCTTCCAATAATACTCTTTCCTCCCTCAAACTCTTCTCTTCCTGTTGCTAAAGACTCACTGCTGCTTCAGGTGACGTAGTTCGGAAGGTTCAAGTTCAGCCAGGAAAAGGCCTAGCAGGGCTTTAGCCAGAAGCAAAGATAATAGATAATACAAGATGCGCAGAACGCAATTTTAGATCCTCTGATTAGAAAAGAAAAACTGAAACGTCACACATGACGTCATATTATCGATTTGTTATGATTTATGGCATAAAAATATTTATATTATTTCTCTCATTATCTTTTTGTCTGTTTGATAGAAAGGACTACTACTTCTATGGACTTGTGAAATATAATAATCAAACCTTTTCAGATGTTAATAAATGGCTGAGTTCGGCCTGAAAATTGAAAATCTAATGCAAATATTTATATTGTTATTTATTTAGATGGTGTAGGTATTAGATATACAGTCAAATCGTCTAAGTGATGACGCCTCATTTTTTGATTTTTATTATTGGAAATATCCTTTTTGTTTACATGAGTTCTGCCCCCCCCATGGCAGAAGCATATTCGTAATGAAGTCTCGTGTCTCATGGCTTGTAAATATCAGTGAATACGGGTCTGAGCCCTCCCTAAATGTCGTATATTAATAATTATTCACTCTTGATTTCACTTACATAGAGTAGTTACAAAATACATATGTAGAAATAAGCATTCTAAAGATATTATGAGGACATAAAAACAGCAATTCATATTAAAGGGCAAATATCTGACGCTTTTTTCTGGATCTGCTTGTATGTGATGAGGTGTTGATTCGTCGCTGAGGTAAGTGTTAAAAAAAACAAAGTCCTATTTGAGGTTAATAGAGATATCTATGCTGAGACCATAGAGATATAAAGATATAGAGAGCTGATTCCCCAATTGCAGAGAAACAGCGTTCTGTTGTTTCTGTGTTCAAAATAAACAAACGTAATTTTATCTACGTCATCGTAAGCTGATCATAGAGATAGATCTATCTCTATGATGACTTACGATGACGTAGTATCTCTATATTTAATATCTATGGTTGAGACATCGTAGCAACCCATGATAATAAAAAAGGGATATCTTTTTCGAGCTTGATTATTTTAAAGAAAACGTAAGATGAAAAAGGCACTTCTCACTCATAACGCCTAAAGTCTTAAAACTAAAAGCAATACATCACTAGCCCTTGATGGATAAGAAGCGTATCAATAAAACCTGTTTTATTATGTTGGCTTATATGTTGTATATTTGATCTTTAACGACGTCATTAAGGTGTTTTTTACATGATATTTCAAACATAATTGTATTATTTATACGTTATTTAATGAGATTATATTGTAATAATTTGAACGTGAGAGAATAAAAAAAGATGTTCTTATTAATTTTTAAAAGGACAGTTATTGTAATAAAGCGTCAGTTCAGTTTAGGCTGAAAGCATCAGCTCTGGGATAAGAAAGGCATACTTAAAAATAGTAATGTAATAGTAATTGTATCGTCTCATGTGCCTTGATCCATATTGTTTACCAATCCTTTGAATGGACATCTCCAATATAATTAATTTTTTGTACCCTAGTACAACATGGCTTTATTTTTACATCTCTGATGCCTTCAGTGAATGCTGTCTCGTTGTATTCTTGAAGAAGAAACAACTTCCATAACTCACCAGTTTACCGTTGAGGTTAGGGTTTTTATTAATATATAATGTATAATATTGAGTAAATAAAGGAATCCTCAGGATAAAAATGATAGCTTGTCACGCTTCGTCATATATGGCGATAAATGGATCATCACTTGACTGTACGATATATACAAAAGTAAGAAAATGGTGCTAACAACTGAAAAAAGTTATATTCTGGATTAATTTACTAGAACTATCTATTTTTATGCAGTCCAGCCGAAAAGATTGGACAGTTTTGAATATTGTCCACCAGAACTGCCAAAGTGGGATACAGAAGCTTGTGGAATCCTTTTTTTCTTGCTGCCTATTTCATATTTCTTTGTTTGTAGGTGCATCTTTCATAAATACCTTTTCCTCATTAAAGTAGCTGTAAATCCCTCAAGAACTGTTGATTCATTATCACCACACTAAACGTGTGTGTGTGTGTGTAAGCACATATTTTCTTTTAATTCCTCTATTCATATGTAATAAATGAGCCTTTTCAAAGCCTTGTAGGTTTCTGAGCGTAGCCATAAATCCACTTTCAATGATGAATGTGTGTCCTCTTCCTAAATAGGTATTGATGAATGTACTATATATATATATATATATATGATATATATAGTATGGAACTGGAACAAGGTAAATCATAAATCTCCCTCTTTAGATAAGGCAAGGAAGTAATGGTTGCTCACGTTTGGTTTCGAAAAAGGAATTGGTATACCTTTATGTGGAATGAATGGTTGTCCATATAATAATACTAATATTCAAGAAATGGGGGATTAACTTTTTCTTTGTCACAGGAAACATCGTAAGCTTCTAAGTCTGAACAATATAAAGATACCCATTTTTCTTCGATATAAATTGTACAGAGAGACGACCCTCCTCTATTTATTCATCATTGTTCTGATTTTGACAGACACAGTATAATGAGCAACCAAGTGTACAACAACACCATAGTTTGGATGTTTGGATCTAGAATGCATTCCAGCAGGGCTTCGAAAAACGTGTGTAGTCCAAAGATAGAGATATAAAGACATCGAGGACTTATGGAATACGTTTTTGTGACCAAAATAAACAAATCTTTCTATCTCTATGATCAGCTTACGATGACGTAGATCAAATTACTTGTTTAATTGGACAAAAAATAGAGCTGAGCGATGATGTTGCTCTGCTATTAAAGGGAATAAGCTCTCTATATCTTATATATCTATGGGTCCAAAGCATAGATACTCTTACATCTGCAACGACGTAGAAAACAAACAAAGCGTTTTTAATTTTTATTTACTAAACACGACGTCACATGAATAACGATTTTCAAGAGTTGATAGAGCTTTACAGGCTTTTCTGATTTTATTATTGTTATCTTTTAATTATGAGGGTTTTATCAATCTCTTAAGACCCACCCTTAATTTTATTGCACTCCTTTTAAAACATATCAAAAGTCATTGTAATTAGATGTATTTCGAAAAATGTATTGTAATATATATTTTTAAAAATGATCCTTGTTAAAATACACTAAAAAACATATCCGAAGCTTCATGAAGTCACTTAATCAACTCATTATCCTAACATTGGGAATCCATCAAGTAGTCATGACTAGTTTAATGACAAAGGACAAATGCCTGAGAGATTTCACAGTCATACATCAGAATGATTTTCCCCCCCTTCTTCCAAGACAGACAGAATTACACACATATATATAATATATTTATACATAATTTGGCTATAGATCAAAATGATATATAAATGAATACTTAATAGAAATGATAAAGCTTGATTAGTTTAAAGAAAATATATACTCGCCATCTCTTAAAAGCTATCCTTTTATAAGAATATGAGGCCTTCAGGGTTTATTTTGTACTCTTACATATGTGGAAGGGTTATTTAATCTCTCCATGATGGACCTTTTGATTAT
>CP045909.1:1378301-1402037 GCA_013387185.1 Caligus rogercresseyi
AATAATGAATTGTTTGCATGTATAGCTCCAGATTTGCATAGAGACATAAAGATATAGAGAGCTGATTCCCTTCATAGTAGAGAAACGCGTTCTATTGTTTCTGTGTGTCCACTATAAACAAAGTAAGTATACTACGTCATCGAAGTGATCATAGAGATTTAAACATAACACAATGACGTATTTATCTTCCCTCTAATAGCAGAGAAACATCCTCGTTCAGCTATTGTATTCTTGACACAATGACGTATTTCTCTGGACGAGAGTCCAATAAGCTCTCTTATCTTTATATCTTACCTGAGGAAAAAACCATATCTGGACTCAAGAAACTATGAAGCGTTGTTCGTTTTTTACTATTTTTCAATCATTTGAAATTGCCAGTAAAGAATGAAGCTGGAAAATCATTTATAAAATGGTTTCGTCCAATTGAAATGATCACGCGTAGAGACAACCTATTGAAATAAGTACTTACTGTAAGTATTTATATAATTATCCACATATAAGATCGAACTAAGATATCTTGGAATTTTATAACTTGGATATTTGATAATGCAAATTATTTCCATGAATATGTTAATGAAGTATATTTTTAGCATATAAAGGTAGGAATGAAGTAAATATATGATAGGCTCAGTCTTTCTCTTTGCTATCTCTGAATTGATTTAAAAAAGTATATTGTTTAGTATCATTGCCAACCACTCTTTAGACTTGATGAAAAGTAAGCAAAAATGTAAATTATACAGGCGCTGCAATTCAAAGTGGAGTGAGCCCTCATTCTGGTGATGGTATATACTTAAATTATACGTAAAAGATACCTCATGAGCTTTGACCTTTGTTATGGCATTTGGATGTACCATAAAGAATAAGAAAAATAAACAAAAGTACCAGGAAATTAACAAATCCTTTTTATCACATTTTTTCTATCAAATTTTTCATACTCATACAAGTGGTTATAAATGGTTGACAATTGCGTCATTTAGGTAGGTCTGTTACCACTTTCGCCGCTGCAAATGAGACATCTGATTTTCGCTCATACTTCTTGATTCGGTATAGGCTTGTCAAGACAGTCAATGTTATTCACATACAATATATCATTCGTACCCTGCCCAACCTCAAAAGCGGGAGATTGCCCTGGAGAAAAGCTTGGACGTCCATGGGAAATAAGGGCAAAAGATAATGTGCCCAAGTTATGCGTCTGAACAGGAAAAAAACCTCTCAAATAAACACTCGTGTGGTTGCTGCAGAGACTTTTTACCACACACAACCGTCTCTAGGATCATCAAGCTAAATCTTGGCCTCATTAACGTCCTCAGTCGCCTCGTCCCTCACCCACTGTCAAAGGCCATGAAGAGGAAGGGAGTGCTGTCACTTGAAGATGTTCTAGGACTATCTAGAGTTCAAGACAAATCCGTTGGGACTCAGCAAAGTGAAGCAGGTCCAAGTGGAACCCACGTGGGGCCGGTTAACAACGAGGAAGACACTGATCCGAGGGGTCTTACTCTTAAACCGAAGCGAGTCCCATTCAACCACAATAAATACCAAAAACGACTAGAAAACGCTTCAACAATCTCAAAAAGCAAATATTCACCTTAATGTCCTCTTGATGTGGGACAACGCCCTTCCTCATGCTGGAGTATACGGTCCGAAGGGACATGAAACCGGCCAATCAGAAGAACCCTTATAGCCAGATCTGAACCTTTGTGAGCCTGCTTCGGAAGTGAAGCATCTGTTCAGGAAAGACGAGTTTGGATGAATAGGAGGAAAGCATTACTGCCGTGCAGAAGTGTTTTATGAATAGAGTGAGCGAAACCCAGCTTTTCGACCAACTCTAGATGCTCATGGAAAGCTATCACGGCATCATCGCAGTTGGAGGAAATTATATTGTCTAATTTAGAAGTGTGCTTAACGTAATCATGATGGTACATCAAAATGCTCCATTACGATGCAGTTAGACGAGCATGATCGGCGGGGAAAATGCCTGTGGGTGTAAAAAGTAAGGTTCCAGTTGTCATGCCAATAGATCCAGACGTACATAGAGCACAAATAAACTAATGATAGTGAATTGTATACAATAAGTTACAAAATAGTGTGAATAGTCTCAAAAGTACTAAAAAATTACATAAATGATATCATTATTTTTTATAGATAGGCTTTAAATAATTCCACATTTTCTTCTTCTTCTTCTGCAGAGGATAGCAATCCGGTGGTGCTCAAATGTGATATAACGGAATTTGGAGTTCGTGCAAATGGGTGCATAACTTTATGGTGAGTATTAACCCTTAAAGGTAACGAGGAATCATAGCCATAAAGCCAATAGGGACTTACTTTTACCATAATGGTTATCGAATTATCCAAGACTCATTTAGAGGAAATGTGAACCAAGAATGTTGAAGCATCAAAAACCAATTCAAATATATGATTTAACGTTATTTGTTATCTCTTTTGCCATAGGATCTTCATGTCTGAGATCATATTAATAATAATTAGCTCTTTAAAGAATGATGAAGTGCAAGAAAATATATCTCTCTCCTTCTTCAGATCTTTCTTGTTAACGGCACTAAAGGTTCTACTTGGTATTAAAGAGTCTGAGAAAGGACAAACTTATCATATTCAAAGCCCTGATAGGTCAACAAAGTTTACCATATATATTTATCCCACTCTCTTTCTCTCTCCTCTCTCTTCTCTCTCTCTCTCTCTCTCTTTATATATATATATATTCATATTTTTCAGCGCGATGAACTAAGTGATATCGAGGAGCATTTCTACTGCGCTATCAGCCTGGTGGGGGTTCAACCAATTGCAATCCTCAAGAGGTCGATACGGATATAAAAGCGGTACATTGTATATATATATATTATATTTTTAGCTTTATTTCATAATGCATTATAAAACTGTTTTTTTCTTCTGTAGAATCAAAATTGAGGAAAAAACATCGTCTTGTGAGCTCCGAATTACCAATCCGAACTATAAGGACTCTGGAACATGGGACTGCGTGGTTTACTCTGGTCCAGACGTCTCATATGTTCAAGAGTAAGGAGTTTTAATTATGATACAAAATACATCCAGAACTGATCTTCTATATTGATGAGACCTTGTTGTAGAATCGCCTTGTGGACAAAATCCTATGGATTCGAACCTTCAAAATGGGCAGAAAACATATTTATAAAAGTAGTTCGAAATATTCGATTTGACTACTATGTTACAAATGCGTCGTCATAAGCTATATGAAATCAATAATAAATACAAGGGTTAGGAAAAAAATACAAATTTCATGGACACGTACATTCTAATTTATACCCTTTTAATATGTAGGTTTATTGTATAAATTTTAATTCCTTAATGTTATTTTGATAAAACTAACAAAATTCTACGAAAAATGCAATAATGCTAATTGCTATAAGCCTAAAATATATGGATTTGATGCTGTAGTATATCGGAGAATGCTAAAAGTTCACTTTGAAAATATATTTGATGAACAAGCAGTTTTATTTTATTCGAGTTTCTTAATGACGAAAAAAAATTATAACTGAGTGTTTAAAAAAGCTCCAATCCATGAACCAATCACGCAAAAGTGTTTAAGAAGTCCTGATGCAGAGCTGCTCAAAAAGAAAGGTTTTGTAGTTATGGCATGGATAATGCTTAGTCTTGATCATAATATCTACTGGGGGAATCAATGGCTTCCATGTTTTTTATATTTAGTTTGTAATACTAATTGAATATCGCCTTACATAATTATCTTTTGTAGGGGGTCCGAGAATAGGATAAAAAATAATATATAAGATCTGCGGTTTTAAAACGAATAAATTGGTCTGCTTTTACCCCAAATATGTTTATAGGATAAATATCAAACTTTCATTAGCTTGCTTATAAGTCATCTCCCATATTAGTTCGTTGGACATATTGTCTCTCGCCAGGCTGAGGTCTTCATTTCTGAGCCAGACTTGGAGTCAGGTGGAAATCAGTACATCGTCTTTGACATGCAGGATCGACTCCCCAAGATCTATTCCAAGTGTCGAGCCTACAACACGCTTCCTCCTCCGGAGTTCCGTTGGTACGTGAACGAAATCGGTCCCGGAACGAGATTACCGGTCCGGACGTTCAGATGAGCGAGCCTCGAAAGAAGAAGGCTGGCTCCAGAGGAGAGTACTACGAGCATAGCCTGGACTGGAGCCCAAAGGAGCTCTGTCGAAACTACAATATTGATCCTGCTCTCTGTGAGCATGAAGAGTTTGATTTGATTTGCTCTGTGTGATTGACCAGGCTGAATACTACACACATCAATGAAGACAACGTTCAAAGGGTAAGTGATCATAGATGGTGCAATGGATAGACAACAAATTTATAATTAAATTGTCAAATAAAATTCATAGAAAAATATTACTATTGCAGAAAATAAATCTATAGATGTACGCGCAACTTTCTTTACTTGCACCACTAAATAAATAAAAAAGAACCGTTCTCAACGAATGCAATGTAATTGTTAAAATACATAAATTATATTATATTCTAAAATTAGTGCATTAGCAGAAGATTATAACATTATATGAAAGAGACAAATAAATAAAATTTGGTTAAAAATAGTTTGTAGATTGACAAAAAACTAAGTTGATTGGCTTTCTAACAAATAGAAGGATTAACAATAATGATATTAAATGGACTAAAATCCAAGTTATCACTTAACATGTAATATAATCTATAGAGCTGGAGCTATGATATATAAACAGTAGATCGGTACTATCGGCGGTAGATTTCCTGTCTTTGTACACTACCGAACACCCCTATCGACTGCATGATTATATCAATGATTAATAGTTATTTTTTAAGAATCTAGATTTCTCGAAATGAAATAATATACGATCTATTGATACAGATTAGACACAACATGATACCGACTACTGATATCGGCAGTAGCTATGTTCACTATATATTTATTCTTCTCTGGACACTCTACATACTTTAGCCACCCGTTCTGTACTCATAGAGATATAAAAGCATCAGAGAAATGCGTGTTTTCTTCTTATTCTGACCAGGAAAGAGGCTCAAACAACAATTTGTTAGGGGACTCCATGGACAAATGATTGGTTCTAAAAACACTGTTCTCTTGTATTTTATAGTTCTATGGTTTCCTTAAACTAACTTTTTATAAAAACTTTTGAATCCCAATGTTAAAGTCATTACTAAAGTTCATATTAAAAAACAACTTGATTGACGATAAAGATTTAAATCTATATATATAAAAGAGACTGTGTGTTTGTCCGCTATCATCGGCCCAAACTACTGGACCGTTTTAGATGAAAATTGGCACACAGATGCATCTTGACATTGTGATGGTTCTGGGCTAGGTTAGATTCTGATCAAAACAGATTTGTGTCTGTGAGAGAGTTTTGCGTTTGCATGGATTTTTGAGGGTAGGAGGCTCGGGATGAAATTAGATGTTTTGTGGGCTTTGGCCGTAAGCATCTTTTGATATAAACAACATAAGGCTAGCGGCCTTGCAAAGGCCTGAAAAAAGGGTTGGAAAACTTTGGTTGTCCATAGTTCGTAAGTGAGATGTTTTAGAGACAGAACGCACACCAAAAGTTATCTGCATCTCTGCTCAAATAACCTGGATCCGGAAAAAAATCCGGATCTAGAAACTCCGGACCCGGATTATGACATTTCCTTAACTTTTGATTCTTTCCCATTTCGAAAAAAAGCTAGTCCGAAGTATATCGAGAATAGGGTTTCCAATCGGGTCCCAAAGAAATTTCCGGAAAACCGGACCGGCCTGTCGGGAAATTCAAGAAAACACTGGGGCGACTTTTTAATATCAAAAAGTTCAAAACAAAAACATTCGAAATGAAGGCCTTGCAAAATAAGTCTAGGTTGATTAAGTCAATGTCCGGCCTCCGGGACATATTTGGGCCGGAATCCGGATTTTTGTTATTAGCTGTTTTTTGCAATTTATTTTTGCACAATCATATTCAGCTTCACAAAGGGAGCAACTTTGATGTTATCAGTATCCGGATCCGAGGTCATTAAGAGCCTCAAATACGGGATTGAATATTAGGTCGAATTTCATGGACGAAGCGGAATATTTTGAAATCCTAAATTTAGGGGGGCCTTCTGTGGGTTGTCTGTTGGGTTGATCGCATCAAGTTATAAAATAGTACCTATAGAGTTTGGCATTTCTAATAAGTTCGTTTTTAAATGAATTTTGGTTTATAATTTTTTGAGTTTTGGCATAAAAACTGGAAAATGGAAAAGTGGTTTTTTTTTCTCCGCTCCTGGTAAACTCACAGATTTTAACTTGAGTTCATTAGAAGGAGCTTAAAAAGCCTGACAATACATTATTAAAAGTCCTTCTCAGTGTTTCATATTTTTTCAGAAAACCCAAAAAAAACTGATTTTTTCAAAAACTCCAGGGGGTCCCCATGATTTTTGGCATTTAAAAAAATTAAATTTGTTAATATAGTTGTTCCCAATTCGGGAGACTAATGCAAATGTGAAGAAAAATTTAAAATTGGATGAAAACAAAAAAGTTTTATTGTAAGCATTATTTCATAAGTACATATGCTACATATATATATAGCATAGGAGTTGGCTATAATGTTAATTCTTTTTTGCTCCCTAGGGGGTGCTCTAACTTATTAATCTAATGTAACCTCTAGGGAGACTTTTTACTGCATAAGTGGTTTTAAATTATGAAATGCAAAATGAAGCCCTCGCAAAAAAAATGTATGATACCAATGACGTCATAAATTAACACCACGGTTCACCCAAGGTCTGTATAATAAGGTCTGGCAATACAAAAACAAATATGTAATCCTAGCAGTATAACTACTCAATGACGTCACTGAAGAACGAATATATATATTATATAATTTATATTTTTATATATATTTATTTTATTAATTTATTTAAACACACACAATATATATATATATATATATATATACATTTATTTATAGATAGATAGAGAGATTGATTGATAAATAAATATGGCTGTGGATGATTTTAATACCGACTTGACATAGAAAGAGAAAAAAACTGAAAACATAGAGACATCTCTCTGGCCTCTCTTTTATTATAGTATTAAACCTCACAAACCTCTCCCTTTTTCATAACAAAGCTGTTATTATTATTATTGCGTTACATTAAACAGCTTGAGTTATTTAACTCTAGAGGAGGAACCTTGATACGGAGTTCCCCCCTGTGTCCGGAGTCACTTATTCGACAGTATTCCTGGACGAGAGGAACTCCATTGTCGGGACTGACTGGTCTTATGGTAAGTAGTTCAATGCCTCCCTCGTCACGGAAGGCTCTCTAGGCTTCCTCTCAAAGCTTATTAATTCTTTTAGCATTTTTCTGGCCGATTGACGACGAAAAGTGAAGGAGGAAGACAGTAAGACCGCCCTCATAATTCAATCTAGAAGATAAAAGTAACAACGCATCAAAATGTATTGAATTTTTTGTAATAAATGTAAAAATAATAAAATAATTAGTAAAAATATGTTATGAAAAAGGGAGAGGTTTGTGAGGTTTAATACTATAATATAAGAGAGGCCAGAGAGATGTCTCTATGTTTTCAGTTTTTTTCTCTTCTATGTCAAGTCGGTATTAAAATAATCCACAGCCAATATATATATAGATATAATCGTGCTCCAGTGACGTCATTGAGTAGTCACACTGCTACATGTTTGTTTTGTATTGCCCCAACCTTGGGTTCACCAATCTATTAACCAGTTGAATACTTCAAACAATCATCCCCCTTTTCTCACAGGAGACACAGCTGAACGCGCTCCGAAGTATGAAGAAAGAGAAGGGAGAAGCTCTATGAATAAAAATATTCGACATGTACTCATGAATACGATAACATCATGAAAATGGTTTCCAGTGCAAAGTTGGAAATGTCGATTTTCCCTTCAAATCATGAATAAGGTCTTACCTTAAAAACTTTATCATCTTGGATATTTTTGTCATTACTGTCGCAAAAGTATTATGTATTGATGTTATTGAAGGTCTATCTATAAATGCTAATGTTGTTCTGATAATAAGGCTTCAAACGATATGGGAGCTTTTTATATATACATCATTTTATGAAGTGAATATTTAAAGAAAAAATGTATCTTAATTATTGTCATGATCTTTTATTTATATTTATGTAAGCAACATATGGCCCTGGAATATATTAAGCCTTCAGCATGTTCCGGAGTATTGTTTGAGGAGGCATTCTATCAACTTTATCATAAAAAAAAAATTGTAGACCACCCCAAAAATATAGCCAAAATGACCTCAAAAATGACGTCACTGGTCACCCGGCAAAAGCCGGGTATTAAGCTAGTATAGATAAATATCTTAGCAATAATAATGAATGTATTTTATTATTTATTTTATTAGAAATATGAATAACAAATACGATTAAACATGAATATGAATAAAAAAAGTATATAATATTGGAAAACAAATATATAATAATAAATAATAGGATAATGTAAGCAGATAGTTCTTTTAAGTTCCTCCAGTTACTGTTTATCATCCCCACTTGTTCTAATCCTTATTTCTTACCTAGTCATTTATATTCCTTAATAACTAATAAATGTTTTTGTTTCTCTCTCTCTCTCTAATAGGTCATGGGTTCGAGTCGTGGGAACTCAGGAATGGCCCTAACGGCACTCTTCTCCCCATCATCACATATCTTATCTACCTCCTATTTAATTGATAATTTTCTTTTATGTATGTAATGATATCATATTTTGTACATATACGTTCTTCTACAAATCAAATATTTGTGAATATTAAAAAAATGATATTTTTATACAAAAAACTTCCATTAAGAATGAGTTTGAATAAATCGTTCTACTAATAAACGCTGGGTATGTTCATTGAATGATAATTTGTTTTTAGAATTAACATAATCAGGTTTGTTTGAGTAATTTGGTTAACCAATTGTAGGATATACTCGTATATTGAAAATAAATTATAGATTCTTAAGCAAAAAAACATACAGATATAGGTCAAACCTCTATTTCAGGGATTCTATATGTTAAAGAAATATATCAACTTTCAGCCATTTCTATTTTATCATAAAAAAATAAATGGACCACAAAAATTCTACATAAAGTAAAATAGATATTGATTTTTATTCAACAGCTCTATAAGCCAATAACTACACATATATATAATTTCATGATTGTTTGCGATAATCACGAGCAAGTAAATTCGGACTTTTGATTTAAAAAATTGCTGTAACAGATCGCTTCCGGACAGCACTGAAGTAGCGAAAAATATCCCTTTTTATGGCATTAGCAACTCATGGTACAAATTTCAATGCATTGAAAGGAAAAAGTGAAGAACTTGTCAGCATTTGAATCAGAAGCAGGTTAGTAATGATATATAACAGCACGAGGTACAAATTGATGAGGGGCCTGTACTTTTCTCCGTGCGTGCCACAACAAAAAGAAGATCTAGGAGAGCTCACCACACAAAAAACAGTGCATTGTTAATATCCGTGGGCTTTGTGGTATCCAAAAGGATCTCTAAGCCCTGATCTGGTTCACAATGGGCTATTATTTAACTGGAAACGGGGTGTATTGATTACATAAGGTCAGGGAGAACAACTTCTCCGCGGAAATATTGTTCTCCAAAAGAACGGGGGACCAGCAAACACGGTTAGAGCTACCCAGACGTTTCTGAAGGGAAAAGTATGTCATTTCAGTTTTAAAAAATGTTGCCTTTCTATTCCTCGGACTTCAACATCTTGGCCTTCATAGGGAGAAAGGCGTCATCCCAAAGTTTCGAAGCCCGCAGGATGGAATTATGTGTGCATGTTCTTATATAATCATCATTTTGAAAAGAGAAACAAAAAATCTATATCATAAATTAATTATCTACACTTTGTTATAAGAGTATATATTATTATAAATTTAGGCCTACCTAGGGAACTGCATAATTTTTTAGATAGCTTATTACAACTGTCATTAACCACCATTTTTATGAGTTTTCGCTCTATTTGGTGCGCATTATGCTAGTATTTGCATTTGCCTTGTAACATATGAGCATGCAACTAGAGTTTTATGTCTTGTTGAAACGCAACTAAGTTTGGACGATCATATATACAATATTTTAAAAACATATTTTTTCTACTTGTTTCTTAATTATTTTGCAGCAAATGTCTAAGGACATGGTGATACAATTATGATGTCGTGCAAGGTATTTGTGTCTTAAAGCATTAATAAAAATGAAATATACGGGTTAGAAAAAGAAACTTTTTATAGCTTTTGCAATTAATAATCGTTATACCTATATTTATATATATATATATATTATATCTAATCTATATATTATTATAATATATATAATTATAATATAATTATAATATATTAGATATATTATATATATATATATATATATATTATATATATATATAGATATAGAGTCTATATTGATATAACATATATTTATAGATATATATAAACATTATAAATTAAATTACGTTTATAGGTTTGAAAAAAAATTAACAAATAACTTATCATTCCTGTACCTATTTAGCAGCATAATAAAAGAATTTGAAAATATGGTTAAGCCTTGACAATAAAAATATCATTTCGATATTCTGCCCCCAGAATCAGATTCAAGGAACATTTTAATCTACGCGGAAGTTTATGTTTTGCTCCTAGATTGGACCCACCTTACCGGAAACTTAATTCCGTATACGCGGAAGTGTTTGAAAGCTACTAAAACACTTGCCATTAGGTATCGAATTAAATTTATACCTTAAATGGTTTTGCAAAAAACATTGAACATATTTTTTTTTTAATCAGAAAGGTCTTTAGTCTAATTAAAATATGTATAATACATAAATTATATAAATAAAAGGATTAAAAAAGGAAAATTGTTTTCTTTTGGTTCTATTGTTCATTTGCCTTAATGATGTAATCCCTTTACTGGCAGATTATAGATCTAATGTGAGATGGGACATATGTTTTTTCAGTTAACAAACAATATATTTTCTAGAGAAATTATATATATAAGTGTAAATAAATAAACACTCTAGTATAAAATTTATCCTTAAAGAAGTTATAACGGATTATGTTGTAAAAAACTATGATCCTAAAGACAAAGGACATGTGATATAAAATAAAAACAATAAATATTGAAACAATAAACTTACAAATCAAACAAATAAAATATAAAAAGCTATGAAAAACACCAATCAGAAGTGTATTAGCTCCAAGAACGAAGAAAAATTCAGGATATATCCCCACATCTTAAAAAATAAAAATAAAACCAGGAGATTTTTTAAATTGATTAAATTATATTCGATTTTTTAGGATTTTTTTGTTTTTGCTGGAATAAGAAGGATAAAATCGAACTAATTGATCAGAATTAATTTTAAATGTCGCTATTGAGTTAGGTTTTTTTTATTGTAAAAGCAGAGTGTAAACGACCATGATTTGCTATCAAGATGGCTTCAATATCCTCCCTACGAACAAAGCACTTTTTGTAATGACTATACTCTAAAGTTTGTTGAGGTAGTTTACTTTAGAAATATAAAAATATATAAAGTCAAAGGAAAAACCATATTAAAAAAGTATCAGGGTTGTTGGGATTTAAGGCAGGAGGAACACACAGTAAATAATAAAACGGTTTTTTTTTGTATTATACTTTTGAGTTACACAATATGTCAAAATTATATATCTATCAGGAAACGACCAGGGATACCCTTTTCGCCCGGGCCCGGGACATAATATATATTTTCGTTCCTTCGGCATTCTGAATTGACGACGTTCTTTTTTTAAAAGCATTTCCAAAACAATAGTGACGAAATTCCTTTCTAAAAAACGTCCTCAATTTTAGACAATTCTTTCTACATAATTTTTGTAATGACAAACGAAAGAAAATATTGAAGTCCGGCCCGGTGTCTAAAAAACCAGGACACCAGGCTGGGCCGGAACGCTAAAAAAATAGGCGGGGCCGGGCCGGGACGCTAAAAAAACAGTCGGGACCGGGACGGGACGCTCAAAAACAGTCGGGTCCGGGCAGGGTACACGGTCGTGGTGATATATATATATATAAAATATATATATAATATTCCATGGAATTACATCCGTATGGATTTGAATAATAATTTTATCTGTAAGATGAATCCATGAACCATAGAATCAATCGAGAATCGACACGCGCTTACTTGATCTAACCCACTCAAGGGGATTTATATGGCTATATGAATACATTTTTCTTGCGTTAATTATAAATTAACAAAGGTAAAACATTTACTTAAATAATAAAAAATATTCTCATTTGTCGACAAACCAAAAATAGTCGGGGGCTTATAATATAATGAATTTTTTTAACTGTGATCAATCATATATAGACTTATTAGTATATCTTATATTATATATATCGTGCAGGCAGAAGGGAAATGCTTATCTGCTTATAAGTTAGAAACGTCAAAATGAGAAATCTCTTTTCATTATATCTTAAGTATTTGGCTTTACTATGCACTTGTGTCAAATACAGAGTTATAGTTCGGGGTGTTACGCAAAGGATAATGAAAGAATATCATTTAAAATAGAATTCGAGGAGAAAGTTTATGTGGATCCGTCAGCTTGAAAATATAATTTAATTGAATGTTAATTAATATTCGGGAAAAGATTGAAATAGAAGGTTTTTTGTTCTTGTTAAAATAGTAGATGCTTAATTATATATAATTTTTATATGTGTCAAACTCCATGGATAGGGATAATATAATATGTATATAAATTCTCGCAACCTCTCATGAAACTTGGTCATTTTCGAGTTGATAACCTTTTCTTTTTTATACTTCCATAGTCAGAGGTCCCACTATCGGCATATATACGAAATAAATTGAAACAGCGTCTTATCCAATTAAACTAATAGATGGATAAATTCATGGATTCGCAGGGACGTCATGGATATAAGCTCATGAAAAGAAGGCCTTTATAATTTTATGAAAGACTTTTCTTCTATCAAAGCTGATGTTCATACCTCAGCAACAGCTGCCAGTAATACTTTGTTGCATAATATCAAACTGCTTTTATTATTATTTCCCTCGCTGCTCCTTTCAACCAATCACGTCTCAAAAAGCACCACTTTTTCAAAGCCTTTAATCATAGTTTAGTCATCAATAGGCAGGCAGTAGTCTTGTTTTTATTCCTTTAAAATTGTCAGTGACTCGGTATTTTACATTCGAGTCTTTGTTAACCCACCAAAAAAATAGTGTCTTGAATAGGTCTTCAACACCTAAATAACTTGGTCTTTATTAATATTTCTGTGGGAATTTATATATTGCTTAATCTCAGATTTCAAGTCCCTATGTTTTAGCTTCGTTAAAGAAGAAACGGTCTTAACCTAAAATAATAAAATGATTCATAATGTATTTTGTACCAGATTGAGACAACAGCTTAATATTGCGGAAGAGATAGTTTATTATTTTGGTCGTCCGTCGTTACTAGATTTACAAATGAAATACAATCTCAACTTATTATTATTATTACTACAAAATTAATTTTTCTCTGAAATGAATTGGAATATCAGTTGTTTTTTTACATTCATAGGCTTTTCCTATCCTTAAGTATCAGATGGGGCTCGAATTGGAGATCTCCTCGGCTCAAATTGCAGGGTATCGACCAATTAATGGGCTATCGTTTTTTTCCTACAAAACTGTCCTTATTGCATAGAAAAATAGTTGCTATAAAACGTGTGAATGTCTTTTTCTGAAAGTGTTAATATTTTTTAAATAAGTGTGGTAGTAGAGAGAGAGAGAAACGAATGTATCGAACGATTAATCGGCTATTGTTTTTACTACAAAACTATCCCAATAAATTCGCTGTGCAAAACAGTTGCAAATAATGTGAGAATACTTATTTTAGAAAAGGTTTACTATTTTTTCTTTGTTGTCTGAGTTGAGGTATCGACTGACTAGTGGGCTACCGGATGGTTCCAAAGCACCGTTAAAATATCATTGCATAAATGTCAATCGACCTCTAATATACTTTGAATTATTTTTTCAGTGTTTGCTTTCTACACTTCGAGTCACATATGAAAGAATCTCATCCCAAGGGGGTCAAAAACGCTTTAATTATGTCCATATATGGACTTGAGACGCTTGACCCGGGCAAGAGAGCAGCGGGAGAGGGAGAAGAAGCTGCTTTCACCACTTTTTGGACTTTTGAGAAGTATATAAACCCTTGGGTCTTCGACTGGACTCATTCATACGACGGACTTCATCCCTAAAGTGTGTATCTTCCCCATTAATTCAAGATGTGTGACGAGGACGTTGCTGCTTTGGTCGTTGACAATGGCTCCGGCATGTGCAAGGCTGGATTCGCAGGAGATGATGCTCCCAGAGCCGTCTTCCCCTCCATCGTTGGCCGACCACGCCACCAGGTATGCGGGAAAGCCCAATCAGGATGAACTCAGTCAATCATTGCCATTTTGACAAATTAGAGTCACAAATAAATTATGGAAATATTAAGATTAGCCGTCCATATTTGGCCTAATCCATCGTTTTATCAAACATATCTTTTTTGCCTTATATGGTTTGACAGAATGCATCTGACTGGATATAAATAATCATTATAGCATTAAAATTAGTCACTCGAACAAGGATCTTATAAATGAAATAGAGCAAAAATGACCATCCCCTCTTGAGATTCGAACCTGTGCCCCCAAACATTGAGAGTTGAGCACGCCTAAGCACACATGGCTATCGCCCTCCATTTTAAACAATAATACAATAATATCTAAGATCACTATTTTTTTCGACAAACTAAAGCCCCCCTTTTACTAGCTAGGCGCTCACTAGTCTTAAATAGTCAATGAAAATATCAGTTGGCCATATCTGACCCTATTCGTCGTATTAACGAATATGTTTAAAGAATGTTTTGAAAAAAAATAATATCTTTTTATCTATGATTAAGCTTCTTTCTTGACCAATACATTTAAGTAAAATAGAGCAAAGCGTTTCTAAATAATGCCAACTGTTTTTAATGAAACAAGAGCTGCTAATCAACCATATTTGGGTCAATGCATATGAATCGGTTCGAACATATTTTAGCAATATAAATAATAGTTATTTATATTCTACTGGTCATCATTTGATTTATTTTTTCGATACACGATATTAACAAAAAGATTAAACTGACTTCATTTTGTCATTTTTTATTAGGGAAATATACCATTTCATAGACTAAACATGTTTATTCAATGTTGCAAGACTAATACAAATAATTACAAAATAAAACTAATACATTGGTTAAGTTTATATCCAACACATTCCTCTTATTTTTTTCTTGGGATTCCTAACAAATTCATTTTTAGACATAATTTAAATACTGAGCAAGAACGTCTAAATTAATGACCTCATTTATGAAGCAATGTTCGTTACAATAAACCGTTCGGGATCGTATAGCTCCATTTTTTTGCCTATATGGTTCGATTTAGTTGCAATATAAACTATCCAATGGAAGCAATCTTCAATAATGTATATCTTTAACGTTTCCACCATATACATTTTATGTCATTCCCCACATGCCTAAACCATTCTTTCCTCCTCTTCCTAGGGTGTCATGGTGGGTATGGGCCAAAAGGACTCCTATGTTGGAGACGAGGCTCAATCCAAGCGTGGTATCCTCACCCTGAAGTACCCCGTTGAGCACGGTATCATCACCAACTGGGACGACATGGAGAAGATCTGGCATCATACCTTCTACAACGAGCTCCGCGTTGCCCCCGAGGAACAGCCCGTCCTCCTCACTGAGGCTCCCCTCAACCCCAAGGCCAACCGTGAGAAGATGACTCAAATCATGTTTGAGACCTTCAACATGCCCGCCATGTACGTCGCCATCCAGGCCGTCCTCTCCCTCTACGCCTCCGGACGTACCACTGGTATCGTCATGGACTCCGGCGATGGTGTCTCCCATACCGTCCCCATCTATGAAGGTTATGCCCTCCCCCACGCCATCCTCCGTCTGGACCTTGCTGGCCGTGAGCTGACCAACTACCTCATGAAGATCCTCACTGAGCGCGGTTACTCCTTCACCACCACTGCCGAGCGTGAGATCGTCCGTGACATCAAGGAGAAGCTCTGCTACGTCGCCCTGGACTTCGAGCAGGAGATGGCCACTGCTGCCGCCTCCTCTTCCCTGGAGAAGTCCTATGAGCTCCCCGACGGTCAGGTCATCACCATCGGCAACGAGCGCTTCCGTGCCCCTGAGGCCCTCTTCCAGCCTTCCTTCCTGGGAATGGAGTCCTGCGGTGTCCACGAGACCACCTACAACTCCATCATGAAGTGTGATGTTGACATCCGTAAGGATCTCTACGCCAACACCGTCATGTCCGGTGGCACCACCATGTACCCTGGTATTGCTGACCGCATGCAGAAGGAAATCACTGCCCTTGCTCCCTCCACCATTAAGATCAAGATCATTGCTCCCCTGAGAGAAAGTACTCCGTCTGGATCGGTGGCTCCATCCTTGCTTCCCTCTCCACCTTCCAACAGATGTGGATCTCCAAGCAGGAATACGATGAGTGCGGCCATCCATTGTCCACAGAAAGTGCTTCTAAGTGCAACCTGATTGGATTCCCTGGATATATTCTCATCATTCCAAGGCTTACTGCAATTGTACTACTCGACTAAGAATAAATGTTGCGTCTGAGAAATAGAGGCTTTTAATCAACAGGGGAAGGAGGGGGGAATGAAACTCAAGGGGTATTAACCGTCGGGGAGTAAAAAATAGATTGCATGGATGGTTTAATAAGGGTATCTATAGGAAATTATCAAAATATCATAAAATACTCTTCCTTTTCTATCTGATGGGACCTCTGTAAATGGATA
Organism: Caligus rogercresseyi; assembly: GCA_013387185.1. Lineage (NCBI taxonomy): Eukaryota > Metazoa > Arthropoda > Copepoda > Siphonostomatoida > Caligidae > Caligus > Caligus rogercresseyi. The sequence continues at coordinate 1,395,139 of CP045909.1, forward strand.
TCAAGAGGGTTGGGAAGGTTTAAATCAGCAAGGATTTTTGCAAGACATATCTAAGGGAAATAATCCACCAATATATAATTAATATCTGTATGAGTTACTGTAAAGGGCTCCTAATGAGGGAATTCCCTCTCCAACTTCCAGATCTAGACTAGCCTCATAGATTACATTGATATACATGAAAGGATGCAAAATAGTATATATTCAAGTTCTAAGGAATCTCTATAATTCTTTATTTTTTACTTAATGCATGAATTTTAATTATTTTTTGCTAAATAATTATTTACTGTTTAAAATGTGAGGAATACGACAAAACGTCGGGGTATTTGTATTAAATACAGTCAAATGGAGTTCATATGTAGTCATAAAATATTTACTTATTTAAGCTATAAGTATTTTTTTTCCTATGGGACTAGACACCATCTTAGCCACTTAATCAAAAATGATTGATTTATGATTACTTTCAAGGGTCAGTCATTGCAATTTGATATCAATCAAATTGCATTTGTAAGCTGGACGTCATCACAATTCCATGACCACCTTTAATTGATTCCTGGCACTGTAAATAGATATCTAGATTTGCAATGACTTCTTCATTTATATATATATATATATATTATTGATTTATAGGAAAGAGCAAACACAACTATAAATGAGTTATTGGAATCTCTTTTTTCCCCCTTGTATATGACATATATATAGATTTTTGTTCGATCGACTTGTGTTATATTTATTATTAACAAGTATGACTCTCCCATTCCGTGATTGGAAACCAATATAGTGCTGGTTTTCAGTAAATTAAGTAAGTATAGATACATGGTAAAGTATGTTCAATTTACATGTCGGAAATATGGGTATATATTAGAGGCTAGATCAGGGATGGGCAAACTTTTTGACTTGCAGGCCACTATTGGCTATAAAATTTGAAAAGGGGGCCACAGCAGTACATCGACCGTCCATTTTCCTTTCTTTGGTCCGCTCATTTTTTACACAAGGGCTCAAATGGCAATGAGAAAATTCAAGAGAGAAATAAAGAGTAAGGACCGGCCTAAAGATCAACGCGCCATCTATTGGCCAAACGCGATATTGTATGGACAAGACGTAATGAATGATTTATGAAGCATTATTATTTATTTACTGGACAAGCTCGGTGGGCCGGATTAAGTTGTCGACGGGCCGTATACGGCCTGCGGGCCTTAGTTGCTCATGTCTGGGCTAGATCGTTAATGTTCATATATTTTTTACTCAATTAACATAACTTGAAATCTATAAACTTGTATCATTTATATCAATTAATAATATATGTATAAATATATATATATATATACTTTGATCTTAACTATCTCTGTTGAGGAAATAATATAACTTTGAGTCGCTTCATTTTTTGTTTGATCGTCTTGTGTTATGATTGGATTCCATGGCACTGACGTGTCATTACTATCAATCTTTGACTGCCATTGAGGTGCTGATTCGCTTCATATATAGCTTAGCAGCAAGCTCGTTCCTTTTTCGCATTCCGACCTATAAAATAGACGATGGAAGTCTTTATTAGAATGATTAATACTCTTCCATGTTTGATGAATCATAAAAATTACTTGTTTATTCTACAAGAATTATTTTTTCTTATTTAATGTAATAATATCATTAAGAAAAGACTGTTTTTGCAATTACATAAGTCAAGGACTATATTTGAATTTTAACATAATGCTTCATTGAAGTGATCCCCAAACTGCCATAAATGTGTCATGTAAAATATGAGGAAATATTTGGTTAGAAACCACAATTTGTTTTCATATGAAAACCCCTTAGCTTTGGGCGTCCATGTTTTGTTTATGTATTGCTGTACAGTCATTTTTCTTAACCTCGAGAGAGTCTCATAGAATCCTTTGTAAAGATTTTCAATTATGGAAGCCCTGGGTGAGATTCATCATGGAATGTCCCTCTTTGTTGAACTTCGGCACAAGGCATGCAATACTTCTTGATAGGAATTCATTACCATAGGAGGTATTTTGTCAATCCCAAGAGTCCCATAAGAATATTTGGAGAGAGTTCTGACCTTGGAAGCCCTGACTGAAGTCTTTTGCATTTGAGTGGCCATTTTGGTAGACAGTGAATGAACGAGAGCTCAGCCCACCCTTCCACTTATATGGAGAAGATTTAATGATGATCTCAACACTTGGACTCGGAGTACTATTTGCTTTCAAGTTTCAAAAACCTATTTTTTGCCTGGTTCGATAGAATTGCATCCGAAAGAGAATAAAGAAACATTATAGCAATAAAATTAGACACTCGAACCTAGGATCTTATCAATGAGGTAGCAGACCAAAAATGACCATCCCCTATTGGGGTTCGAATCTGCGCCCCAACATTGAGAGTTGAACACGCCTTTACGCACATGGCTATCGCGCTCTATATTTAAACAATTAATACAATAATATCTAAGATCACTATTATTTTCGACAAACTAAAGTCCCTTTTTTTACCAAATGAAGCTAATCAAGAACCTTTGACGCCATAGCAATACATAAACAAAACATACACGCTCAAAGCCAACAGATTCATATAATATATATATATATATCAGGAAACGACCGGGTATCCGGCCCGGGTCCTGGCTGTTTTTTGAACGGCCCGACCCGGTGTCTAAAAATCCCTGGGCCGGGACTTTAATATTATCGTTTCATTTGTCATTCTGTAAGTGATGACTTTTTTTGGGAAAATAATTTCTTAAATATTAGAAAATGTTTTCTAAAAAAACGTTGTCACTTTTTGGGGGAATTTCTTTTATAAAAAAGCGTCATCACTTTCAGAATGACGAAGGAAGGAAAATATACTGAAGTCCCGGCCGGGTCCCACTGAAAAAAAACATGTCCCAGTAGTTTCCTGATATACATATATATATATATATATAAAGCTATAATTAGAATTATTATTTGTCAACAGTGTCCTATTGTTTATCTTGTCCCTCGCTATTTTCTGACTACATATATCTCACCAGCACAATCCCTCTATCATATTTAGAGGCATTCCAAGTCACATCCCCCCGGCTACAGCTGTAGGAAAAGGAAAGCAGGTCTGTGCCGGGCTCCATGGATACTTTGACCTGAAATAAAAATGTTGAGACAACTGTTTTTTTCATACGCAGGAGACTTGGAAACATTCCTAATTAGAAGTCTTGTGAATGCTTTAGAACATAAAGGTGAAGAGATACCCAAAAGAACACACACTGCATAGGTGTACAGTTAAATTCTTAATATAGACATCCAATGACAATAGAAAAAATGACCCTGCATTGCTCAATAGATAGAGTCTCAATAATTAAAAGGAGAATTATAAATAGCTTAGGGTCTTGAGCATGTCATCTTCATAGTTCTTTGTATGTAATAGAAATACTTGTCATATTTGGGGGCTTGATAGGCTTGCTTCTAATATATATTTTTAAGTAAATAAGAGTTATAAGCAGTGTTGGTCGAATATTACTTTGAAAGTAGTATGTAATATACTACTTTTTATGCGTAGTAATATTTTTTAAATATTAGTTAATACTTCTCAAAAGTAATATACTACTTTATATTAGATATTACTTTTTGAGCATTCCGAAACAATAACTAAAGGATGATTTGTAAAAATCCTCACCAAACCTAGATTGCATTTTTATGTCCAGTGGGTGACGTCACATACATTCACCATTAATTTTCATCAAAATACTTGTCGAATATTTTTTCACGAATGTAATATGTAACTAGGATATTACATATTAGTTATTACTTGAAAGTAATATCTAATATGTTTGTTCTCTCTAGTTAGTTGCAGTAATATAACTAAGTAATATATTACTCGCACGCGCGTTAGGAAACAACACTGGCTATAAGAAATATTGTCTCATTTGAATATTTATAATAAATATTCATAAACAAAAAAGATCAATTGACATTCCTAAAATACTTTTTTCCAGAAATGCCATCTTGCTGATTAAATGATTTAAATAACTGGCTCTCACAATAACATACACACATGATAAAAGAACCTTTTTGTGGCGATTTAAATTAATAATAGCGGCCAAACTATTCTTTATGTTGTTGTAAAAAAATATTAAGATTTAAATCTTTTTTCTTTACTTTCTCAACCTATTTTTAATATCGAACTTCACTTGTTTGCAATGAACTATCATTAATATATTTTATATGAGATTTAAATTATGTGGTGTAAATACTTTACGTTTTTTTAATTATTCAACAGTTTTATTTTTATGATATGTACAACAGACTACATACAAAACCTAAGATAATGTATGAAAAGTCACATAAGTAAATAATTTAATTTACAATTTTATCCTAGGGGTTGAACAAAAGCACTATTTTCAAACAATAAAATAGAATTTAAGAAACTTCAATTGACATACCTACTAAAAGATATTGAAATAGATTTTGAGGTTTAAAATGCATTATTTGCTATTCTTAAAATTCTTTATTATAAGAGATAATGTCTTCAATGTGGATGGAGGCAAGAGAAGGGAAGTTTAGTTTTACTTTTGCGCTCACCAGGGTGGTATTCTTTCTCTCTTGAATATTCATTTAAAGAGAACTGTTAGCCTTCATTTACTTGTGTACATATATATCAGGGTTTTTTTTTTTTTGTTTTCCTATGTTCTATTCCTACTATATATGTTTAGGGTGTTTGTTACTTTCACTTCAGAGGAGTGTCAAATCATGTAATTCAGCGTCTTCACCATGAAAGAAAGTATCTCAACCTCAGGAATTCCTTTTTTTGATTGTCAGTAACCTGTGGCGTTGTTGGGACGAATACCTTCGCTCCAGCCGTGAGAAATAAAAACTTTTTCACCGATGTTATTTTGTCATTTTTTTATTTTTTTTGCAAAACTGACAATTTAACTTGCACACAAGGAAATTAAATTATATTTATTCATTTAGACAGTAATATTCACTGACCTCTTATATATGTAAATGTCAGAAGTATATATTTTTCATTATTATATTATGTATTTTTTTACTTCAATATGACATTGATATATGATAAAGGAATAAAATAGTTGGCCAGATTTATAATATTATAGATAAAATTATTTGTCAAACAAACCTTAGAGTTCCATAAATAGAGAGTATTTCTTAAGTACCGAATTGTTATGGGCTCCATTGTTGGTGAAAGATGGCGACAAAATACTAAAAATAGATTGATACTTCATATATCAAGTATATTTTCCAAATGAAGTATATAGTGCATTGATGTCACATCACTCTTCGTATGTCACTCTCTCTTTAGTTCCTTGTGTCGCTGTCTTTCCTCAACAATGGAGAACACACAAATTGTGTGTTGTCGGTCCTTATCTAGGACCGAAGACTGCAGTCCAGTCCGATCCGGTCCAATCCTTGTTTGTCAGTCCTTAAAAAAAGGAAAAATTGTTCCTCTATGACGTCATAATCCACGTCATTTTGTCAACATCTCTTAATGCTATGAAAAGGAAAAAAACTTTATTTGAGGAAAGTAAATTTCTAATGAGTGATGACAAAATAAAACATTTTTACTTATGTTATTAATAAGTATAAATATTGATTATTATTACAACAATAAATTGTCGATGCTTAATAAAAATGTCTATAATAGCGTTTGAAAGGAAAGGGCTGTGAATGGATTATTTTTACCTATGATCGTATACTTAAAAGCCTATATTGTGAGAAGAAAAAAGTTTTCAAATTGTCTAATATAAATATTATTAAACCTTTTTTGGTATTGAATTAATACCAAGTTTATATAAAATATATTCATATAATATGATAAGTTAGAACGTATTAATAAATACTCATTTAACATTTAATGGAAATTTAAAGGACTGATAAAAACAAATCTCAAGGACCGACGGTTCTAACGACCGATCCCTAGGACTGACTGTCCTAAGGGACCAACGGTCTTAAGTACCGATCCCAAGGACTGACACGTAAGGGCTGATACCAAGGACCAATAGGACCGGTCCTAAGACTGGACCGGACCGAATACATTGGACCGACATAACACTACACACAAATACCCCGATACTCCGTGCTACCATGGATGCTTCGACCACTCCATATTCTCTATGGTTACAAAAAACCGATTTTCGATTTAATGATGAGGGCTAACCTACCAGAAGTGGCTCACTCGCGAAGGGTTGACTCAAAACAAAGGCTTTCCCAATCGTAAACTTCACCACGATTAACAATGAATCCATCTCCGATGCTATAGCTCATAAACATGGAGTTCCGATTGAAGGGCCCAAAGGCAGATTCGAACTTTAGCCATTGTGAGGTCTTACTGAAGAGGGACGTTACTTGGGAGTCCAAGAGACCGGTGTGATACGTGATCCGCCAAAAAATGTCTGAAATACGGAATTCGAAAATTAATAACAAATAACCGGTAGATCTTCTTATTTTTATTTTATTTTGAATGATATTAAAGCTGTTTTAGATTTGTATAGAAATAAAGAGAAACAGATTAAGTGAATTTGACATGTAGGAAACTATCAGATTTGTGCAAATAATAAATAGTAAAATGAAGAGAGTTCTTCTATATTTTGTATGGAATTCATAAGTTTTGTTTTATTTTGGTAAGATGTTTATCATGTGCTAAAATCATAAAGTGACAAAAATAACAATACATAGAAATTAGGAGATTAAAAAACACAATCTAAAGGCAGTTACGTTAAAAACAAAACATAAATGACCTATAATTAAAAATGGCTGTCTAAAGATAAAACCATAATATTAAAGAATGATTATAAAAATTATTTTTCCTATTCAATATAAACGTTGATGTTGTCTTATTATCGATTGATGAGTTTGAGGTATTCGAGAGAATTTGAAGGAAGAAATTTATCAAATCTCCGGCCCATGTTCCGTAGCATGAAGTTT